>BQNB010048754.1:3952-42401 GCA_026074375.1 Tanacetum coccineum
ATTGGGGTCAGTTATTTCATTATCCTTTTATGTTTATTTCATTATCGTGTTCATTTATTTAATTGTGTATATTTATCTAAATTCGTTTATTTATTTATATCATATAAATAAATAAACAAATTTAGATAAATATATAAATTATATCTCTAACTCTGTCTTTGTTTTGTTGTATATGATTGCAGACCCAGTTTGACTTGACACCTCATATGCAATCCCAGCGCTGGACGGATATCAATGCGGGCATCCAGCAGCACCTGCAAAAGTTGTACAATACCAACAAGGCTTCCCTCAAGGCAACACATTGGGTTATAAACCCCGAGACCGGGTTGGGATGCCCAGATCGCGTTTTGGAATGATCCCAAGAACCAAGCCCGAGCCGCTCAAAATCGCCAAAACCGGGCAAAGAGCACGGTTGTATGCCGGCAGGGATCCCGGTCACTTGCTCGCCTTCGAGATCAGATGGTAATAAACATTATAATTATTTTACATACATATATACATATATATCTGATTATACACTTTGGTGTGTTGTGATTTTTCGTTTTTAATTTGTTTCATCTTATATACATGTGTATGTACAGATGGAGAGCTCAGCCACTCGGGAGTACCCGTCGTTGATCCCCACCTTCTTCGTGACACACACTGTTAACGGGGTATTCACGCGGGATGAGGACCGAGCTATATACGTAAGTTTTGTTTCAAAACACGCACTTTAATGATTTGTCAAGAAATAATGTAGCAACCCGACTAATATATTAACTATCTTGTGTTTTTGTCACTACATAGGAGGAGATGTTGAGGCTGCAGGCTCTAGGCTCCAACACCCCGTCGGGTGTGCCCTACACTGATGAAGAGATCAATGCCCTGGCTCGAAAAGGCAAGCAGTGGGGGCACCTTCCCGGTGTTGGTAGGGTATTGCCAGGACGGGCCACAGATGTCCTCATTCCGCCCCCGCCTCAATGCACGCACAACTCAGGCGATGCCGAAAAACTCAAAAAGAAGAACAAGTACCTAACCAAACAGGTGAACTTGATGATGAAGCTTTTTAGAAGTGACGACAAGTTTTCACAGATGCTTAACCAGTATAAGTCAACACCTGAGTTCGGCAGAGGGATTGGCGGGTGCGGGGATGATGAGATGGCGGACGATGAGGATGGCGACGAGGATGAGGAGCACGAGGAGGATGGCGATAGTTAGAGATGTTATATATGGGTTAATATGTTATTTTGTTTCTTTACGTTGATCTTGGTGACCCTTATGTAAACATTTGTTTCCCTGTCTAGTTGAATATTGACTTGTATCTTGCGGATAATGCAAGGTTTGTGACTAGGAAGCCTCGTTTTGTAGACTATATTGTGTTTATTAGGATTTTAGACGATTTAGCTTTATTAGATCAAATGCGTTGATCCGTTATATTGTATTGTGTTTTGGTACAAGTTGTGATGTATTTGGATAGAGTCTATATTGGTTTATACAGGTTTGAAGTTTGGTAGATTTTTTCCGGAAAAATCTGGAAATTGCCTGTTGTGCAGGCTGCACTAAAAAAAATGCAGACCTATCCTGGACGACATGTCGCCAGGGAAAATCAAACAAAAAAATTAAAAAGCAATCCCGGGCGACATGTCGCCCGGGAAAATCAAAACAAAAAATTGAATTACCCAGTCGCCCGGGTTAACTGACATTAAACGACAAAAACGTGATTTTGTGTTGACAAGTCAATGTAAGTTAAAGTTTTCCCGGGATAATCGGCAATTAATTAATTAATCAATAATAAGGGCTAATTTTTTTTTGATAAAGCACTTTCCCAGGCGACATGTCGCCGGGGAAAGTGATCCACCGTGGCAATTATTAGTTTGACTGAAATTAAGTGGGCCCCACCATGCCGCTCGGGAAAGTCATCCGGGAAAGATTCCCTGGCGAGCTTTCCCCTTCAATTTATCCCGGGCGACAGTATCCCCAGCGACAAGTCGCCCGGGAAGGCGTGGATTTGTCGCTGGGGATAGTGGTAAATGTTGTAGTGATTGCAAAATTAATTTGATCTTCTGGTTTTATTTTTGCGTTTAATTTTACAAAAGTTATAACAGCTATGCTTTAAATTTTTTATTATTTTTGAATATATGTTTAATTAAAAAGCTTAAATACTTCTAAAATTGGCATTATTTTGGTGGAGAAATCTGATAAAGAAAAAAAACACATAAAAATATATGTGTCAAATTTATAAAAACAAAAACTTGAAAAAAAGAGGAGGTAATTAATAAAACTTTAGTGGTTTAATTTTAAATAAATTGTATAGAGTTAAGTGTAAATTTATAAATTTACAAATTTTATTATGACTTAAAAAAAACAAATAACCCCTTAAACTTTCATAACTTATAAAACAGAAAAAATAAAAATTATAAATATATTAAAAAAACATAATGTACAAGCCCCGTGCGTGCACGGGGATTAAAACTAGTATATGAATAAAATAGTTAACGATATACGGAATATTAGAGGAAATGTTAATTATCAAAAATGAGATGTTAAGTTTTTTCATCAAAGTTTGTGCATTATTATATACAGTATCTTAATTATTTATGAGTGTAAATAGGAGATATGGCAAAACTTTCAAACTTTAGCTTAGATTCAATGAACTAATTTTAGCCACTCATTTTTTTTATTAAAATAATAAAAACCCACTTTCTACCTCTTTTAAAAAAATTAAATATCTCACAACCCGTTAATTGTTACGCAAAACAAAACATACCATCGCAACGAGAATTAAATCATCTTTCTATAGAGGGACACTTCTATATATTTTCGACGAATTTTTTTTATTTACGTCTGGAAAAAAATCACATGTGATTTGTATCACAATCACATGTGATTTCACAAATCACATATGATTTTATGAAATCACATGTGATTGTGATACAAATCACATGTGATTTTTTTAGACGTGACTGGAAAAAATAATTGAAAAAAAAATTCTTCGAAAGTATATCGAAGTGGATGTCTACTGAAAGATAAAAAAATACTCGTCGCGATGATGTATTTTTTGTCGTTTGACGATTTACCATTTGCAAGATATTTTATTTTTAAAAAAGAGGTGAAAAGTGAGTTTTTATTATTTTGATAAAAAATGAGTGGTTAAGATTGATTCATTGAGTCTATGCTAAATTTTGAGTCTATGTTGATCTCAAATCTGTCTTGGCTACATTCAAAGTTGAATGCTAATATAGAAAATAGCTATGCTTTGGCAATTTTTTGATTAAAGGTCTAAAACCTTTCTTGACGGGTTGAAAGGTGTCTATTGTAAGCTTGTGGTCTATTTTAGCACAAACTTTATGGGTCAAAAATTGCCAACTTCGGCCCATATGAAAAATGAACAGGCATGACATGTTGCATATAGTACAACAGGTCAAAATGAGTTTTTTTAGAGTGCGTCGCCTATCGGGGCTCCGTACAGCGACATCTGGGTCCTTCTAATCACCAAAGAATCTGCAGCACAATAACCAATAAGCAAATCCTTTACATATAGACGACAATGGATCATCAATGTTGGAAAATAATAACCAAGATCTCTTCAATCAAGTGATCTTCTGAATCAAGAGTGATTGGTTTTGCATACATGGTTTGTATGTTCCTTTACGTTATGGGAAGCAAAACCAAAATTTTGTTGCACTAGAGTTTGTCACCTGTAGGAGGAGAGGTTTTTTTTTTATAATTAACTCGATATAATGACATTGCATTTCAATATATATGTATATTCTTTCTTAAAACTTTATTTGGATATTATACCTTAATGTTACATGTTAATTATTAGGCGAACCGTGGACGTATGCAAACGGATTGTATGATTTTTTTGACTTTATAATGAATTATTTATAACCTAATGTTTTACTTTTGACATTATAACATATACTAATTAGCATCACAAAAACGACACATTTCAAATTGTCGTTTTAACATTGGACTTTGTTAGACATTGGACTGTGATAAGGTATGAGATGGGCTTAGATTACTTGTTGGGCCGGACCAGCAAGCTGTCTTCGGGCCGGGTCTTGTACTAAACAAAGTAGTTTAGATGATTTTTTGTACAAATAAAGGTAAACCGTTAGTCTTACCGTTGGGACGGACCCCATGATTAGACTCCGACGTGAGAGTAAGAAAACATGTTGTCAAAGGTATGTGTGTGTATTAGGAAGAGTGAAAATCATACCATTTGGAGTGTCAAAGAATTTCTTTTATAGGCAAGTATAGCACTAGGGTTTCTTAGTATTTCGTCTGTTATCGTGACTGCGGACGCGGATTATCTTCCCAGGCCCAAAGGCCTGCTATACCTATCATACGTCATCAAGTCCCTCCAGTCTAGTATTTTTACTGTGTCGGCGTCGTGCTGCGTACGGTAAATGTTACTAGACTTAGGTTCTTTATTGTCGTGCTTCTTTCGTCTTCCGTGACTGTTGGTTTTTCCGCGATCCTTCCTAAGCTAGTTGGGTAGGATTTGTGTGACGTGTCTTTCCTTTGACCCTTCGTTTTCTGGCTGACACGACTTGTGAACCTTGTGTCATCACATTTTCTTTTCTTTTGAACCTGGCCGTTCGTTTGTTTGGTGGGATACACGTGTGCAAATCTTACCATGCTTCAACTTTAATACACCAAGGGTATAAATACCTGCCTTGGTTTTCACTGTTTCCTTTCCCACTTTTTTCCTTATTTTCGCCATTTTCGTCATATTCGAGATTTCTACTTTCTTTTCCATGCCGGTTATTTCATGGTTTCTTAGGCTACAAGGTTAGGCTTCAACTCTCTACGTGCTTCTTACAATGAGTTCGATTTACGACGTTACTTCTACTTTAACCCAAACTGATGCGTTTTGTCAGAAGTTCATATTCCTGATACTTTTCATCCTGAGTTGCCTGGTCCTAATTAGAACATACGTAATAGTCCCGCTGGTAAAATTGGTGTTTATACCAGGTTCTTTGATTTTGCCAACTTCCGGATACCCCTCTCTAGGTTTCTTGTAGATGTTCTTGAATATTTCCGTATCAACTTGTCGCGGCTTTCCGTCATTGTTGCTACTAAAATTTCTCATTTTGAAATCTTATGTCGTGTTCATGGTTACGTTCCCACCGTTGGATTGTTTTGTAGATTTTACGTAAACTCTAAAAATAAAGGTCGGCTGTCTTTTAGTAAACGTTCGGAGAATGCCCTAGTTTGTCATACCAAGCCTTTAGATTCATTAAAGAACTGGAATAACAGCTTCATTTGGGTTGATGCCTCTGTTTTCCCCTCTTCCATTCCTTGGTACACTAAGAAAATTCTAGCGAGAGACCCCTCTCCTACCGCAGCGGAGTTTAGTGCGGAAGCGTGTGACTTCCTTGCCACTCATCCAGCTATGTTCCGAAAGTTTTCGGAACCGTTCTTGTGTCTTGTTGGCTTGAGTCGTTACTATGACTTGGATGATAATGTTTATCCTACCTTCTTGACTGATGCCGGAGAGGGTGGGTGCTTTTTATTTGCATAACTTCATTTGTCTTCTACCACTGTATCTAATTGTTTTTTATTGCTTGTTTATGTAGAGACGGATCTAGTTGCTTTTATTCGTCATGCGGACCCTACCAAGGTGCGGATTGGTGAGAGGCAAATCGAAGAAGGGAAGGTTCTGTTATTGGATTCTACTGAGGGTCGTGTTATTCCTCTTGCTGGTGAAGATAGTCAGGCTGGGTCAGTTGTTCAAGTTGATCATGGTGGTCAGAATGATAATATTGAGAACCTTAATGAGTGAAGTGGTGATGCTGATCAGGAAAATCATTCTGAGGGCAGTGACCGCGCTGGTCAAGATGAAGCGGTTACTATTGTTGTGGATGAAGAGTTTTAGGCTGCTGCTGCTGATAACCCTAAGAGTAAAAAGAAGAAAATAAGAGCTTCTGGTGCTAGTGGTTCTGACCATCCTCCAAAGAAATTGAGAGAGGATCATGGCACCTCTGGTGATGTCGGTGCCATTATTGGTGGGAAATCCCTTGCTGCGCTTCAAGGTTTACTTGAACGTAGTACTTTAGCCGTGAAAGTTGGTGTTACGGCAGCGGAAACTGTGCCATTTGTTACTTCCTCCGTGACCCCTACGCCGGAACGTGAGGGTGGCGGTAACACTGATTTTGTTTTTGGGCCGAATTTGCGTACTCAGCGTCCGTCTAAGAGGTTTGTAATTTCCTTAGACTTTTCTCATCATTCTAGTACAAATGCTGCAGATGCTGAGGTCACTTCTCTTGTCAGGTCTTTTGTTTCGCCACCTCCGGTGATGACTGCGGCTGTTACTACTACCAATGTTGTCGGCGCTTCTTCTGTAACAATTCACATTTTTCACATCTGTTACGTCAATAAATATTCAACTATTTATTTTAAACTTCTACGCATTTGCTTTTAATTTTAATCGTTAAGTTAAATCGCGTAAACTAAAAATTAACAATCAACGTAAACGGATACCAAAACAAATTAAAGTTTACGACAAGCAAGCAATATATTACTTTTACGAAAGTAATAATCAACTTTTTATATTTTATTTTTATTGGTCACGTAAAACGTTTACTTTTCGCAATTAAATACATTTAGGCATACCCAGAAGCATCAATACCTATCTATACTCAATCAAATACCCACAATTATACCCAATACTCAAGAATTATACAAATTCCTTATATATACATTCATCAGGGCGGATTTCATAGAAAAAAAACACAAGAAGATATTTATTTTTGAAAGACTTTCTAAATAACGACATGTGTAAAAACTTACAAGCAAATTCTTACTTACATTTATACAACTAGTTCTAACTCACCTCCCCATTCTTTCTTACACCAAAACCATGCCTTTCTTACACAATGGTCATTCAATGTCTAACCGTGGTTAAGTTAATGTAACCATTAGCTAGTTAGGACTTGCTATAAAAGGCATACTATGCAAGAAACTTCATACACTTCATTTCTATAAGAAAAACTTCACTTATTTCTCTTGTTTTCTCTCCCTATCCCACGGCCAAACATCAAAACCCTAAATAATCCATACAAAATTTATTTACAACATATACAAGTGTTCTAACAACATATCTAAGGTATACCAAGAAGGTTTGAAGGCTTGGTTTAGTGTTTGCAAAGGTTAAGCAAGGAAGGTTTAAGATTAGGGTTTTCTTTGGATTAGGGTTTTCTAAGACTTGGAAGCTAGGGTTTGTTTGCTAAACAAGGGTTTAAACATTATTGTTCATCATCATACTTCATATTAAGGTTATCTAAAAATCTTAATCTCTTTACATTCATGATTTTATATGTATATAATGACTATGTAGTTAATCACCATCTAGGAAACTTATGAAACATGGATTTTTACTTGTGATCATAGTATGATATACTTTTACATATGTTATATGGATGTTAATATCATGTGGGAATGGAAATATAAGTATTGTACAAGTGTGGTTTATGTATAAAAAGTATATATAAACCAGTTACCTTAAAAGTGTACTTATTAAAGTTTATGAACAAATAAGTATGTAGACTTGTGGATCTTGTGATTCTTGGACAATATTTAGACAAATAATGAACTAAGGACCTTAAGTATGTAATACATGTGGTATAAGACATGGTAGATGACTTGTAACAAAGTTACTAAACTAAAAAGTTACAAAAACAAGTTTTAAACACATTTTATGTAAAAATCTTAAAGGGTCTGATCAAATTCGAAAAAATAAAGTGTTCATTTTATATTTTTATCAAATACTACATGTTACACGGATCGTATGCATATAAGGAACTTGAAAAACCGAGTTATAACGAAGAAGATACGCCATTTGTAAGTTATACGATAATTAATGCTTTTATAAAAGAAATTTTATAAAAGTGTATGAACAGTAAAAAGTACTGTTCACCAGTGGACTCAAAATATGAAAATTTAATATTTTGATACATCTCTTAAATACAAAAGCGTGGACCTAAGAACGTACAAAACGGACTAAAAACGAGGAAGATACGCACTATTTTATACTTATACACTATTTCCTGACATGAATAGTGTTGGTTCTTGTTTAATAAAAAAATTTGCGAAACATTTTAGAATCGCTTAAATAATATTTATACATGTTTTAAAATTTATAAATATTATTTTACAAAGGCGATTGAACTATTCGTACGATTATACGAGTACAAATACATGGTTATTATTTATCAAATGCGATTTAAATATTATTTCATAAATACAATTAGATGGTGATGTAGCTATATAGAATTATATATGGTCTTGCTATCCATTCACTCAAGGTGAGTTTATAGCCCCACATTTTACCTGTTTTATATATATACTTTACAACTTTTAGGGTGAGAACATGTTTGTTACCAATTCAATTTACATATTGGTTTAGATTCATTACATGTGCATTTACAATTCGTTTTACAAACTGGTCTACATACTCAATTGATTATTTTGGGATGAAATACATTGCTTGTTTCACTTCATTTTTGAAAACAAGGACGTTACTTTACTTTTACCCAAATGATTACAGATTAGCTTAAGCGGATTGAACTGTGAATTACCTAGAGGGTGAGCGCGAATGTTATGAAATAGATCTATTCGGGTGTGACATCCTCTTTTGGGTGATTAGCTATTACCGGACAAACAAACGTTATAGCATGTCGGAACGCAACATTTACACGAACACGAACAATTACGGTGCCTTGAATAAAGTGGCATATATATGAGTCTACGCAGCAGTTTTATGAACTTAGAGTAATCGTAATCCTTGTTTTATACACATAAGAATATTTACGTTGCCTTGAATAAAATGGCAATACATACTTTGAACAATAGGGGTCCAACTATACTTAACTTTTTGTGACTATTTGGGGATTGAAATGGTCATGCATACTTTATAACTCTTTGATTTATAACATTCATACATACATTATGGGGAACATACAAGGATTAAAACAGTCATACATACTTTACAAAACTTTAGTTCAACATTTATACTTAAACAAACCTATGAACTCACCATCTTTATGTTGACACTTTTTAAGCATGTTTTTCTTAGGTGAACAAGCTAATTGACATACTTGATGTGCTTTGGAGTCTAGACAATACAAGATTACTTTTTAAACGACACGTTTAGAGGTCGTTCTCTCATGTCTTGTGCAATGGTATTATGAAGTAACGCTCTCGGAAACATATTCCGCTGCGACCCATTTTTAGAGGTGTTACAAATTGGTAATTAGAGCCAAGGTTATAGAGAACTAGGTTGCATTTTACCTAGACTATAATCATTTTACAAACATTGCATCATACAAAAGGGTTTTAACGGGACATACACACACTATTTGTTGCATTAGTTGGTCATACTAGATGCTTACATGATTAATATACATGTTTATAATGCATTACGTATATTACTACACATGATTTAGATATATAAATATATACTTATCTTCTCCTAAGTATATTTTACACTTGTTTATATAGGAGATAACTATATAAATACTAGAACGTTTCTCAAGACATTACGAATCACGTGATGGTCCAAAAACACTTACACAACTTTAACATATTATCTCACAACATTTCACCTTTGAAGCACGAATTTTAGAACTAGACTAATCTTTTTACTCTTCTGATTTTGAAGATAATGGCACCAAAGAAAAAAACCATAAGGGCATTACCAGCCACAACAACCACCACCACCAAACGTGTCACAAATTTCTAGCTTAAGGAACTAATTGACCAAGGCGTTGCTGATGCGTTGGTAGCATGCGACGCTGACAGAAGCCGGAATGGCGATGATAGTTATAATTCGGGAACGAGCAGTAGAAGGACAGAACGAACTACTCGTGAGTGTACTTACACTGATTTTCTCAAATGTCAACCATTAAACTTCAAAGGCATGAAAGGAGTTGACGTTCTATCTCAATGGTTTCAAAGAATGGAGTATGTTTTCCATATCAATAATTGTGCAGTTGAGAATCAAGCCAAGTTTGCAACTTGTACTCTCCATTCAGTTGCCTTAACATGGTGGAACACAAGACAGTTGGTCATGATGCCGCTTATCGCATGCCTTGGAAAACACTCATGAAAATGATGACCGACAAATACTGTCCTCGAAATGAGATCAAGAAACTAGAAATACCCAACGCTTTCAGGAATTGGCTTTGTTATGCTGGAGGATGTTTCCCAAAGAGTCTGATAAGATTAAGAAGTATGTCGATGGTTTGCCCGACATGATTCATGGGAGTGTGATGGCATCTAAGCCTAAGACAATGCAAGATGCAATTGAAATTGCAACTGAACTGATGGACAAAAAGATCAGCACTCTTGCTGAACGTCAAGCTGAGAATAAGAGGAAACTTGATAACAACAACCAAGCTCAACAACAACCTCCCAAAAAGCAAGGTGTGGCTATAGCTTATACAGATGGGTCTGGTGAAAGGAAGGAGTATGCTGGAACTCTACCGTTGTGCAACAAGTGCAAGTTTCATCACAATGGTCAGTGCACTGTAAAGTGCGCAAACTGCAAGAGTTGGTTATTTGACCTGAGACTGTAGGAGTCCTGCTGCTACTAACAATCAGAGAAACCCCACTTGCTATGAATGTGGGAATCAAGGGCATTACAGGAGTGATTGCCAAAAATTAAAGAACCAAAACCATAGAAACCAAACTGGAGGTACTGGAGCACGTGAAATGGTGCATGCCTTAGGAGGAGGAGAAAACAATCAAGACCTCAACAACATAGAGGATGATATCAATGCTTAGACTCTATTTCCTTTAAGAATTCTCGTTGTATTTTATCTTAAATTCCCGTTGTGTTGTACGAATGATTTCAAATTATCTATCAAATCTATGTATTTTGAAATTCCCGCCAATCTACTCCAATTCTCTAATCATTCATGTAAGCCATTCTAAAATCATAAAGCTATTTTGACAAAAATTAGCATAGCATCGTTAGTCCTCAAATATACATAGCCTGATCACCTATGTATAATTCAGGAAGGACCATGCCATGCTGAGAGTAGTCACCTTAAAACTTCTTGTCAAGAAATAATTTTCTATTTATATCAAGTTTTGCGTGCGTATTCATAAAATGTAATCATCACGAAGAACCAAACTAACAATAATAATCACTAAGTAAACTCTTACACCACCTTACTATATAAAGTCGACATCATCAAATAAAAAGTTATAACTGTCACGTTAAGCCGAAAGGAACGAGTAAGTCACTAGGAGTCGAGCCTTAGTGGCAACAATAAATATTAAACCAACGTCACTAATCTTGAACGCTCAAGATAAAGCAATTTGGAAGGGGAATGCAAACGAGTTACTAAACATGGTAATGAAATATTCAAAAGACATAAATAAAAATAACAAATAGATTTGTTGCCACAACACCCGTTTATTATCTTAGAAATTTTACGTCAATAAATATTCAACTGTTTATTTTAAACATTTACGCGTTTACTTTTAATTTCAACCGTTTAGTTAAATCGCGTAAACTAAAAATCAACAATCAACGTAAACCGACATTAAACAAATAAAATTTTACGTCAAACAAGTGTTATATTATTTTTACAAAGATACATTATAACTTTTTATATTTTATTTTTATACGTTACGTAAAACGTTTATGTTTCCCACTTTGAAACCTTTTTGCATGCATGTAAACCATTCTACCTATCCACACTTAATCATATACCCACAATTATACCCAATACCCAAAATTTATAAATTTCTTACATATATTAACACCTATATCCGGTCAAGCATACAACACACCAAAATAATACAAGTTTTCTTCTAGATACATTTCCCATGTGCTTAAACTACTAACTTCTTACACCATATACTAACTCTTCTTACACATTCTTACAACAAGCAACAAAACCATACCAATCACTTACAAATTCACTTTTTTCTACCTTGATTTCATGATCGTGCTTCCTAGATATTTTTCTTAACCTTGCATAAAATCAATTAGCCTCATTTCTATCTCATTCAACATTTACAAAAAAACACACAATCTCTCTTCCTCTCTACAATGCCCCACGGCTCAAACTCACTCCCCAAAATAATTCATAGTTTCCATTTAAACAAGATTACAAGTATACAAGTGCGTTTAGGGTTGATATCTAAGGTGTATCAAGTGGTTTTGCAAGAAAAATCAAAGGTTTATCAAGAAAGAAAGATAGGGTTTTCGAGAAGAAATTAGGGTTTTTATATAAGCATTTTGGTTGAAAGATAAGGTTTGATTTTGTGGTTATTTCTCACGTTCCAATTCAAGGCAAGGTTTATAATCACAACTCATACTTTCATTTCAATTATTTTTATACATACATATTTATTATATTGTTAAATCATCAATTAGTTATTATTTTTATAAAGTTTATAAAATAAAACAAGTTTATATAAAATTAAGAAAATACATATTCATAGTGAAAAGATGTTTAAAATATGGTAGAATGCAAGAACATATTTTATTTAGTATATTACAAGTGTTGAATAATTTATATAATTAATGGTTAAATTAATTGTTACAATTTTATTTATATAGTTTTATAAATAAATAATTGTTCTAGACATTCTATTTGGACATATGGAGCATAAAAATAGATTGAACACATATTAAAGGACTTAAAGTATACTAATAATGTGGTATTAGTTAATTTAAAGGTCTTGTACCAATTAAAGTTATAAAAAACCAATTTTCCTAAACATATATATATATATATGATATATATTATATAATATTTATATAATATATGATATATATATATTCGGTGAACAGTTTGAAAAATCTGGAGAGGCATGAAATTTTTATGCAGTTTATAAACCTGATATTAAAATAGTACGTTTCAAGACGATTCCGAATATATAAAAAACTTAAAAAACTAAGCTATAACGAAGGAGATATGAATTTAGGAGATTACGATAACTAAATATATAAAAACTGTTTTATATAAAACAGTTTGTAAAGTCTGTTTCGGCGCAGATTTTTAGACAGTTTATAAACATATTATTATGAAAGGTCCCATCACGATATGATTCTAACATATAAAGAAACTCAGAAAAAACGGATTTAAAAAACGAGAAAGTTATGGATTTTTAAAGATTTCAAAACTATATATTCTCTTCACAACTTTTATAAAGCTGTGAAAAACTGCGAGAAAACTTTGAACTTTAAAATCGGTGTTTTTGAGGGCTTTCAGGTCCGATTCGGCTAAAGTGTAAAACCACAAACTTGTTCGGAATAATGTTTTACTACAAACATCAAGTTTTCGAAACCTAGAAGTGTATAAATTGTGAACTAGACATCATGGAAACTAGATAACTTTTATATAAAATTTTGAGTAAATTGCAAAAATGGTCCTTGTGGTTTGGCCAAATTGCAGATTTGGTCCGCCAAATTTCAAAATTGAAAAAAACGTTCTTATTTTGAAGGTTTGGTTTCACTTTTGGTCCTTGGTCGACTTGAAATGACTAAAATACCCCTCTGCAATTTGGCCAAACCATAAGGACTATTTTTGCAATAACAAAAATATATATATATTAAAAAAAATCTGTAAGAAGTTTTTTTTTATTTTTTTTTAATTTCGGTTTTAGTTTACGAGCAATAATAAAAAAAAAATTATTTTGGTTTCAGTTTACGAGCAATAATTAAAAAAGAAATTTTCAAAAAAATTTAATTTTTTTATTTCGGTTTCAGTTTACGAGCAATAATAAAAATAATTAAAAAAATTTAAATTTTTTTTATTTTTGGTTTCAGTTTACGAGCAATAATAAAAAAAATTAAATTTTAAAAAATTAATTGCTCGTAAACTAAAACCGACATAAAAAGAATTTTGATTTTTTTTAAATATTCTTTTTATTATTGCTCGTAAACTTAAACCGAAATAAAAAAAATTAATAATTTTAATTTTTTTTATTATTGCTTTTAAACTGAAACCGAAATAAAAAAATTAAATTTTAAATTTTTTTTTATTATTCTTGTAAACCGAAACCGAAATAAAAAAAGATTTTAAATTTTTAAAATTTTTTTATTATTACTCGTAAACTGAAACCGAAATAAAAAATAAATTTAGAATTTTTAAATTTTTTTTATTATTGCTTGTAAACTGAAACCGAAATAAAAAAAAATAAAATTTTTATTTTTAATTATGCTCTTAAACTAAACGAAGTTTATAAAAAAAATACAATTATTTTTTAATATTTTGTTAATAAAGCTCATAAACTGAAACGAAATAAAAAAGTAAAAAAAAATCTTACAAATTTTTTTTTTAATTTTTTTAATTTTTTTTATTGCAAAAATGGTCCTTGTTGTAACACCCTCAAATCTGAGTATGCAGCGGAATGTTGAATATCCGAGGGCGTTACTTTATGGATCAATAGCACAAGATATGAGAACGACCACTAAACGTGTCATTTGAAAAAGATACATTGGATTAACAAAATACTTGTTTGTTACATAAGCCCATGGCTTCAAATTGTTCAACAATATAAATAAAGATTCTGGTTTATAACAATTGTCCCCAAAATGTAATAAGACCCCAAATCTTAAATGTTGACTCTTTAATTATTGACTTCCAATGTATCATCGCACCTCGTGCCTTATTGACCTGAAAAACATGCTTAAAATATCAACATAAAGTTGGTGAATTCATTGGTTTAGGTAATCAATAGTAAAGACCGCAAGACTCCAAGTGTATGATTAAGCACAAATGCAAACATCATAAAATAATTACGTTTCCTAAGCCCTCATGACACTGAGCTCGACATGAATGAATGCAATATTATTGGGCCAATGAATTGCCGTGAAAGAAGTTTTAACACCGAAACATCCCCAAAATCCACATGGTATAAAAACGTTTGTTCCCGGTGATATCTAATCACCCGAACGGGGATTGTCAATCCCAAATAGATCTATCTATAACATTTGCGCTCACAATCCAGTAATTGACAGTTCATGATAAAAGAAGCTTCGGTCACTCGAAGATACAAGACAAAAGTCTAGCTCGAAAGACAATGTTAATTAATGTTTATTATGTATACGGGCCAAGATGTAAAAAGCCCAAAAGAAAGCCCTCCAAGGCTATTCCTTATTAGTATAAATACACCTAGTTTAGTCAAAATTAGGTTAGAGACATTAGACATTTTTAGAGATAATTTAGCTAGTCATTATTGTGAGGGTTTCTAGCCACCACTAAAAAAAGGGGTTTTTTTCTTATCAACATCAATAAAGGTTCTAAATTCTTTAATGCAAACTGATTCTACACTTCATTGTTAAGGATTCGTATGAATGATCATGGAACCTACAATTGGTATCAAGAGCCTACAAGATTGATGTATTGATTTGGTTTGTATTTTTTTGTTGTTATTGATTTCGAAAAAAAAAGGTTTAGATTGTTTTTGATTATTTGTTTGTTTTTTATTCTTGATTCATAGATGGTTTATGTTTAATCTAATATCACTCAAACCATCTTGTTAGCAATCAACGATCTCGTGATTTTTTTTTGTTCTTTCTTTTTGGTTCGAAAAGTTTAAAAAAAAGTGGGGATCGAACGAGTTCATGTCGCCAAGCACCGAACGAGTTTATTCTTAGAAGTATCGAACTAGGTGGATCGAACTAAGGAGCGAACTACGGAGCGAACAAGACATTCGAACGAGTTGAAGTGTTAAGGATCGAACGAGATACGATCGAACGAGTGGAGATCTAGACGATCGAACTAAGAGGTTCGAACGAGCAGATCGATCAAGAGAATCGAACGAGAAGATCGCTCAAGACGATCGAACGAGTGGATCGAACAAAGGGATCGAACGAGTGGTTCGAACAAAAGAACCGAACAAGGGATCGAAACGAGAGGTTCAACAAAGAGAACCGAACTAGGGATCATAGAGTGGATCAACAAAAGATTCGAGTCTATATTTCACTTTTGGACGCGAAAACGATTTACTCCCTCAAGGATCGAACGAGCAACCACCAAAGACGATCGAACGAGTTGTTTTCTTGGTCAACCGAACTAGACAACCGAACAAGCTATCCCTATTAAACCGAACTAAATAATCAAACAACAACAAAAACATAAACACAAATCAAACAATTCAACAATCACTTGCGATCCGTTCATTCATACTTAAATCAAAATGGCTTCAAATGAAGAAACAAATTGCATGTGGGACCGATACAACGTCTCCTATGTTGGTTGAAAGTGACTACGATTCTTGGAAGATTCGTATACACAGGTACATTCGAGGCAAACCCAATGGCAAGCTGATATGGAAATCTATCCAGAATGGACCTACACCTCACCCTATGATCACTGATCCTCCACCTACTGATTCTGCTGCTGTGCCTGCACCGAGGAAGAAACTTGATTCTGAATTCAGTGAAGAGGAAAACAAACTTGAGATGGCTGATACTCAAGCTGAAATCATTCTCAGTCAAGGTCTTCCTAGACACATCTTCAACAACCTCAATCAAACAAGCACTGCAAAGGAGATTTGGGATAATGTGGAGATGCTCATGCAAGGATCAGGTAGGACTATTCAACAAAGGAAGGAAGATCTGTTTGATGAGTACGAACGCTTTCGTGCTATTGGAAACGAATCAATTCATGACTACTTTGTGCGTTTCCACAAGCTTGTGAATGACATGAAGATTACTCAGCTCAACATTCCAACTCATCAGATGAACACCAAGTTTGTCAACAACCTTCCGGCTTATTGGGGTAAGTATGTGACTAATGTCAAACAGAACATGGATATCTCAACCACACCTTATGTTCAGATCTATACTCATCTCAAAGCCAGAGCCTCAGCCAAAAAAACTCTCAAGAAACAGGAGCATTCTACAAGTAATGTTGTCCACTGGCCTATGTTGCTCACAAACCAACAACGCCCCTTGGCTCTTTCATCACCCTCAACACCTAGTCCTCAACCTACCAGCTCATCTCCGAATGACGCATTGATGGCCACTATACTCAGGATTGCTACCTCTAAGTGGTTTCCAAAGCAGTTTTCCACCCACCAACAACCAGCTTCTGGACTTCCTCCAACTCAGACTCCGCTACGGTGCATGATTGGGTCACATTGTATACTGAACCAGTTCAGAGGAAGGCTCAGGTAAAAATGGTAATACAGTTGGTCGAGCAAGAAGGTGATATGTTTACAACTGCAGAGAGAGAAGGACATGTTGCAAGGCTGTGTAAAGAACCAAGAGAAAGATGGACTCTCAGTACTTCAAAGTAAAGCTTTACAGATGGAAGCTAAAAAAAAGGAGAATGTGTTAGATGCTGAAGCTGAAGCATTCCTCGCTGAAGTGGAATGCACCGCACCTTAAGATCAACATCAGCACAGACTAACAACAAACATGTTCAAGACAATCATGAGGATGCATAATGACTCAGACGGGGGATGAAGGCCCCAATGCTTTGCTGTCGCTTTCAGCCATACTTGTCATCCACTAGTGCAACCAACAATGCAGTCAATGAGGTACACTCCAATTGCAAATAAATCTTTGATATGTGGATTAACAGTTGAATCCAGAGATTTGCACCCAGGAATACATTTAGACTACCGATGCTAGAGACTGAGATTGATGACAAATACGATTCCGTATCATCAGTATCTTCTTTACACCGGAAGGCTAAAAATAGTTCCAACCTTAGGTATCTGCTGACACATCTGATCAAAGTTTATCTATGATTGCGCATCTTAACTACTTGCAAATCCCAACTATACAGACATGCAAAGGTTAACCAAGAAAATGTTTGAAATCGAGACCTTAAAAAATAAGCTTCTTCAATGCAAGCAAGAAATAATGATCGTCTAGATACCCACAAGGTCAAACTTGATCTTGAACACAAAATTAGACAGGAAAACAAGCCCGCTTAGTGATTCAGCGTAAGAAGCGTAATCGCTGACTGTGCAAGAAAACGATTTGCTTAAAGTCACTCTTTCAGAAAAGAAAAAATCAATTGCATTTTTACAATCTGAAAGGAAAATAGATTTTATCCTGATAAAAAGGACCCTCGCATGATAAGTTATCTAAATGAAAAGTTTGTTAAAGAATGCGTAACAAAGTTGCTACAGAGATATGTTTTGCAAGATTAACAGCAACACAAACTATTCCCATGCTTTCAAAGAAACCTAAAAGGGCACAACCAATGACTTGCACAAGGACATCCTAGGCACTCGCAACCCAGGTCTAGGTTATATGGCCAAGCGTGCTCAACCTGTTTTGTATGATAGGTGAAGACCCATTAGCCATCCCAATCACCACCCTGTTCTATATGGGATAGTGGAAGAGGTCTTGTTCACCCAGTGGTTTAGCATTGAAAAAGATGAACGATGAAAAACCAGGACATGTTAGACCCGCAAACGGTTTCTATGACAAGCTTAATGCCATGATGTTTGTTCCTCAGAAGGAACTGTCCCAAGAACAGGCGTATTGGCTTTCCGCCAATGAAATTGCTAGTAATGCTAGTAACCCTGCCACACCTGTTACTCCTTTTGTTCATAATCGTCCACCTCCAAGTCAAGTTCTGTTTCATCTTCAAAAGGTTAATGCTGTTTTTCATCAATTTGAAGGTATCATAAATGAACGAACAACACAAAAACCACTCTATGTTTCTGAATGGTGTTTTGATTATGCAAAACAGTTTGTTGAACAACAACTGGTACCATTTTACGACCATTTCAAAAAACATATCCAAGTTGCTAATGATACATTTTTCAAAGAGATAAAAGAATTTGAACAGATTTTTGATGAATTGGAGGCGGAATATGAACAATGTGTTCTTGATAACAAGAACCTGACCATAGAGAAGAAAAATCTTTTAATCAAAAATGACTGCTTAATTGCTGAATGTTTAGAAAAAGATATCTGCTCTATTGTGCTTACTTCCGATATTGTTGTGCCCCCTAGTTCGAATTGCCTTTGCGAAGATCTTAGATCTGCATGCGATAGGGAACACACTAAAGTTCTTGAACTTGAAGCTGAAGTTTTAAAACAACAAAAGATGGTCATTGAATCTGAGAAACGTAACTCTCATTTACAAAAGACCCATATTGATTTACAACTTAAATTTCAAAACTATAAACAGAGCATAGACACTTCTAGTGCCTCCAATGCTATTTTTGAAATAAATAAGTTAAGAGATCAGCTTCAAGGAAAAGACACCACTATCAGGAATTTAAATGCTCAGTTCAACATCATGAAGGTGTTGAATGCAGGTTCCACTGAAGGTAGTTGTAACCAACAGGCATTAGAAACTGACAGAATTCAGTTGAAAGATACGATTACCTCCCTTAGGATTCAGCTAGATGGCCTTAAGGTAGAAAACGTGAGTCTCAAAAGAAAGTATGATGAACTGTCAAAGGCGAATACTCACTCACGCATTGCATACACCGATAAGCTTAGTGCCTTAACTGCGGGAAATAACCAGCTGAAAGCCCAAGTGACTGGTAAAAACAAGTAGTGAACCTTAACTTCTGAGACACCAATTAGTGCTTGCTCCTGGGAGTGTACAACTTAGGTTCTAAGTATATTCCACACCTAAACGTGCTAAACGGGACAAACCAACCCAGTTTACCTAAGAAGAAGCAAAAAAACTTTTGTTGAACCTCCAGACCTTTCACTCAAACAATCAAAAAACTAAGTCGTGCATCCTTATAAGCAATCATAACGTGTGATGTGGACTTGTCTACAGGTAGTATACACCCACTTCTGGAGCTAGCAAAACTATGCCTAAGAGAGCCCCTCGGAATCATAGTTCTTTGCCGGCTAAGAGTGCGAATGCGAGGAGAGTAGAAGCACACCATAGGACTTTGAATAAAAAGAATCGTGTTGATTCTAATTTGCTTGTTAAACATTATGTTTCTGTTTCAAATTTGAACAATGTTTGTGGTGCATGTAACAAATCTTTGGTTTTTGCTAATCATAATGATTGTTTGGTTATGTGTGATGATTCTATGAATGTTAAACCCCACCAGACTAAGCGTCTTAAACGCCAACCCAAGAAAGAATGGAAACCCATTAAGAATGTTGGGAAACCCATTAAGAGAGTCTGGAAACAATTAGCAAACCTGTTGCTAATAGCAAGCCTCAGTGGAAGCCCACTGGAAGGCATTTCTCATTATTTGAGAAGTATCCTTTAACTAGGATCATGGAACCTACTGATATGCCAATAGAACTACCCCCGAGTGCTAGTTCTAGCCCCCAAATAACTATGGTCTCTAGGTTTACTGACCATAAACTTAGTGATCGACAGACAGGTTCCAAAGGGATCTTTTAAAATTTTTTTTTTAATTTTTTTTATTAGTTTTTTTTTTTTAAAATTCTCTAAAATATTTTTTATTTTTTTTTATTATTTTTTATCTGGTATTTTTGATTGCTAACTAACGGAACCCTTCTGGGCATCCTATCACGTAAATGTTGTGTTATTGTACAGGCTAGTACAAATTGTTCTTATGGTATCTGGATTCAGGATGCTCAAGACATATGACCGGTGATCGTGCGCGGCTTATAAACTTTGTGGAAAAGTTTATTGGTACTGTGAGATTTGGCAACGATGAATATGCAGCAATCATTGGCTATGGTGATTATAAACTGGTGGACATATCATCCTTCGAGTCTTTTATGTGGAAGGACTCAAAGCACAACTATTCTCTGTAGGAAGTTTTGTGATGGCGGTTTAGAAGTTGCATTTCCGATAGCACTTTGTTACATTCGCAACTCAAATATCGTGGATCTCCTTAAAGGTTCACGGACTACCAACTGTACTCATCTCACTGAATGATGTTGATGTCAGCTTCACCAGTTTGCTTGCTTACAAAAGGCTCTTCACGAAAGTCATGGTTATGGCATCGTCGGTTGAATCATCTTAATTTCGGGACTTGAACGAATTGGCTCGAAATAATCTAGTCAGAGGTTTACCCATGCTGAAAATATGATAATAGACCATTTGTGTCCATACTTGAAGCTAGGTAAAGCAAAGAAAGCATCACATCCACTAAAGACGGAAAACACCAATACTGAAGTTCTCCATACTCTACATATGGACCTCTGCGGACCAATGAGAACAGAAAGTATCAACGGAAAGAAGTATGTTTTGGTGATAGTGGATGATTACACCAGATTTGGATGGGTAAGATTTCTTCGAACAAAGGATGAAACTCCTCAAGTGATTGAGAAGTTTATTGTGAAGACTCAACGAGCCCTTAATGCAACTGTTCGCTTCGTCAGAACAGATAATGGAACGGAGTTTGTGAATAAGACACTCGACGGATGGTTTGAGAGTGTTGGTATTTCTCATGAAACGAGCGTACCTCGGTCTCCACAACAGAACGGCGTTGTCGAAAGACGGAACCGAACTCTTATGGAAGCTGCTCGTACTATGCTCATCTTTGCGAAAGCTCCACTGTTCCTATGGGCTGAAGCTGTAGCCACTGCGTGTTATACACTTAATCGATCTCTTGTACACACGCTTCATGGGAAGACCTATTATGAACTGCTGAAGGGAAAGAAACCTAATCTACAATACTTCCGAGTATTTGGATCCCTGTGCTATCCTACCAATGACTACGATGACGTTGGTAAACTCAAGGCGAAAGCAGATATAGGTATATTTGTTGGCTATGCACCCACCAAGAAGGCGTACCGAATCTACAACAAAAGAACGCGCAAGATTCAGGAAACCGTTCATGTTGCCTTCGATGAACTTACCGAAGGATTGACGTCTGTTCAAACCAGTTCAGGCCTCGCACCTCAACAAATGACTTCTGTGCCAAACAGTACAGAACTCGAACTTACTACTTTACAGTCAGGACGCAGCCGTTCTGCACTAGTAAAAGACCCAGAACCACCTAGTGTCCCTCCTACAAAGAAACAGGTAGACGATTTGTTTCAATGGTTTGATGATGATGAGGTTGTTCCGATAACTCCGGTTAATGTTCCTGCTGCCCCGGCACCCGAGAATGCCAATGGTTCACCTTCCACAACAGTTATCTCAGAAGGCGCTCCTGCAGTTACTGAAAACCTCTTACCTCATCAAATACCTCTACCAGACACTAGTGATTCTGATGTTGAAACACTATTTGATCATGTTGACAGTAATGTGTTTGACACCTATAATGCTCCTGAAACCGATTCAGAAGCATCTCATTCCAACTCTATCAATATCGATGTTACTCCAAACAACCAATTACCTCACGTTCAAAAGTGGACTCAAGCACATCCGCTTGAAAACATTATTGGGGATAAAGACCGTCCTGTCTCTACCAGGAAACAGCTGGAAACTGATGCAATGTGGTGTTTCTTCAATGAATTCCTAACTCATGTTGAACCAAAGACTTACAAGCAAGCCTTAGAGCACTCATGCTGGATTGAGGCTATGCAGGAAGAAATTCATGAGTTTGACGCTAGATGTAATGGATACTGTAACCCTGTCCCAGATAATATTCTTAATCAACCCGCTCAAAATTTTCAAAATTAAGTTGGATGAAGATGGAGACGTGTTGAAGAACAAAGCTCGTTTAGTGGCGAAAGGTTATCGTCAAACAGGTATTTATTTTGAGAATCATTTGCTCCAGTTGCTATATTAGAAGCGATCAGACTCTTCATTCTCACGCAGCGAGTATGACATGTTCATCTCCATTGGGAACGTGAAAACCGCCATTCCTCAACCGGCGAACTGAATGAAGTTGTCTATGTTAGTCAACCAGAAGGATTTGTAGATCCGGAGCATCCATCGCATGTGTACCGACTCAAGAAAGCTCTCTATGGACTCAAACAAGCTCCACGTGCATGGTATGACAAGCTATCAGCGTTTCTAATCAAGTCAGGATTTACAAAAGGCGTGGTCGATCCTACACTCTTCACGAGAAAAACAGGCAAACATCTCCTACTGGTACAAATATATGTAGATGATATTATCTTTGCCTCTACCAACCCCAAAGCCTGCAAATTATTTGCATTTGAAATGAACTCAACAATTATTTATTGTTAGATTTGCAAGCACGAAGGTCTGATATCAACTTTCAAGATGTCGATGATGGACAAATGTCATTCTGTTTAGGATTTACAATTTTCTCAAATTCCCCGAGGCATCTTATATCACCAAATCCAAATATGCTCAGGAAATCTTGAAAAAGTTTGGTTTTGACTCATGCACACCCATTGAGCACTTCCAATGGCGGAGCGTCCAACCTTGATGAAGATAAGGGAGGAAAGCAATTGATTCCTACACGATTCGTTGGTAAGGATGGCTCCCATATGAATCTTAGTGCATCAAGCCCTGAACATAGTATTTGATGTTTGTAATTTGTGCACATAAACCAGGCAAAGCCTACGAAATGGAAATGCACCCTACTGCTATATAATGCGGAATCTTTCGATACCTAAAAGAACCATTCACATGGGTATATGGTGGTATCCGAAGACTCCGGCATTGAACTAAAAGCTTATGTCAGAAGCTGACTATGCAGGCTGCATGACACAGTGACGGAGAAGTACTTCTGGTTCAGCTCAATTTCATGGACATTCGGCTTGTATTAGCTGGTCTATCAAAAAGCAGAAAAGAACTGCATCTCACTACGGAGCTAATACATCGCCCTAATCCGGATCTTGCGCAAATCCTCGGTTTGCGACCTCAACTAAGCGACTATGGATTTGCGTTCAACAAAATTCCGATGTATTGTACTATCAAAGTCAATCCTCTAATGCTGTAATAGTGTTCAACACGGGAAAAACGGCGTAACTCCGCGTTCCAACACATTGTATCTGTCACCGACTTCATCAAAAAGCAGGTTGAAAGGAAAGTTGTTGAGTTAATATTGTTTTATTCGTGGAGACTAAATACCAACTGGCTGACATTTTTACAAAGGCTTTACCGAGAGAGCGCTTCGCAACACTACTCCCACTGCTTGGAGTTAAACAAATGTCGCCAGAGACTCTGAAGGAACTACATGATGAGTCTGTCTCCGAGTAACCAAGTGTTTTTCACAAATTAGTAAAATATGTGTATATTTTTAATCAAAAACAAAAAAAAAACAAAAAAAAAAACAAAAAAAAAATAAAAATAAAAAAAATAAAAAATCTTAGTGTAGATTGGCTTGCAGTTATTTCCGACTGTAACCCGTCTATCCAGAGATTTAATGTACGATTCAGTCATTATTTCTTCTACAGACAGAAAAGTTGTCTACCCCGTACCATTTTTCTCATAAACAGATTTGTTTTAATCAAACATGTTCGGATGATGAGAATCAGACTGTGACTAATAGCTCTTTAGATAGAACACGGTCATAGTTCAGAGGGGAAGAATCATACTACTACACATTTGCAGGTCAAATGGACACACTAGTTGCTGATTCTATTGGAAAAAAGATCGAAACAACCAACTGCTTACAAACATAAGAACAGATTGCAGTAGTCGATTCCTGTCTGGGTATATCCTGAAAGTCTTGTTTCAATTGCTCACTTGATAATTGTGCTATTTCATCTCACCTCATACTTTGAGGGGGAGATTGATAACATTTTAAGTCCAACTAGATCAAAACCCTTCACAAGTTTCATACTTTTGATCGGGAGAGAAATGTGACGTAAACATGTAAAAACGTATAATAAATGATTCGATTTGATTCTAAAATGCTAAAGACCAATCATGCATGTGCTAAACATCTTTCGATTATCGACGCACATGTGTAGGGGGAGCATAAGTGTTAAAATATCAAAAATGTCAAGATACCAAAAGTTTGTGTTATACACACGTATCTTGATAACTGACAAAGAATCTTTTGTTTCATGTTCGTGAAAGTGATCTTATGGAATGCTGAGGAAAGAGATGTTGTAACAACAGGGTATTCGTATGAATGCTCATGCTTGGTCTTTTCGTGACTGCGCCCACTAGTGAAGTATGGATTTCCTGTACAAGTACTCGACAATTTGGATTTCCCAAGGCAATCATATCTTTCGGATAATAATCAAAACATCACAGAGCATTCTGATTAAACTTTCGTTATTGTGCCCCAAACTAATTTTTATAAGCACAAATCAATGTTTTTTTCAAATTCATTTTTGCCACATAGGCCTTCTTACATACTTATTTTGTATAAGAAGTAAAACGCTGAAAAAGGAATTATACGGTATAGTCAGCAATAGTAACTGTACTGACTCACTCTTTTAACCATTCTATTAGTAGAAAAACTTAGAGTGTGTTTAGTCCTTTGCGAACATCTGGTCTAGAGAAAGGCACCTATGGAGAATCTGATACTTAGGTATTAGAGGAACTAGCTTGGTCCACGTGCCGGAAAAAACCTGTCAAGAAGGTTTCTTTTAATAATGAATCTATCAGATCACAGGTACAGTACTACTACGTAATCATGAACCCACTGAATCAGAGGTTACTGTAACCGGACCAGATTGAGATTCGTCTATACTCGGTCCCTTCAAAAATATAAAAACCTTGTGTGTTTCAAAAAATGCTTTTTTCTAGAACACATTAAGAGGAATTTGACATAACAAAATGTTTTTGATGGTGACTAAATTGTTTCTATCATGGCGAATGACGACTCAACTAACCGATAGCAAGACATGTGCTCATATAATCCATACCACATTATCATGAAGTAAGCAAGAAAGCTTACTTTCAAAAGCTCTGCTTAATTTCTAAAATCAATGTCTTCTTCAAATGCAAAAAGTTCAAATGACGTGAAGAAGAATAAATCATCAAACTTTCAAAGATCCAACAGATATATAGCATGTGAGACTAAAGATCAGACGTATGGCAAAGTCAAAGCGCACGAAGATCACAAAAGTAAATTCAGAGAAGAAAAGCTTAAACAGTCCACAGATCAAGATCAAGTCATCACAGTCTATTCTAGAATATCATGATCAAGGTGTTTGAAAGATTGAATTACAAAGCACATCAAGTGAAGTACCCTATCAACAACGACTAAAGAACAAGCACGAGTGAGCTAACTTTCTCATGCCCTCGATCTATGGGGAGATTGTTAGTGAATCACAAAATGGACCCGCGAAACAAAGAAGATTCGGTCCACTCGAAGGTGCAAGACAAAAAGTGGTAGGCTCGGAAAGACAATGTTAATTAATGTTTTATTAATGCGTATACGGGCCAAGATGTAAAAAAGCCCAAAAAGAAAGCCCCAAAGGCAAAAAATCCTAGTAGGTCTAAATACACCTAGTTTAGTCAAAATTAGGTAGCTACTCATTACATTTTTCATCTTAAAAGGGTTTTGTAGCAACTCTCTTGTTTTCATTTAATAAAAATTCTTTAAAGTTTAATCTTTCTTTTGCCATTGATCATGTGTTTTCATCCAGGAATGACTACCTATCAATCCTCGATACTTGGTACTATCTACCAGGACCTCACACTCTACGTCATTCGGAGTTTCGTATCGGAGGACCTGGGGTTTTATCATAGTTTATAAATCATCTAAGCTAAATTTCTAAAGCATTTCTTAATATATTTTTAGATTGTTAAAGAAAATACCATCATCCATTTGTTTTTATTTTAATCTAAAAGTTAAGTTCACTCATCAAGCTCATCTCGAACCTCTCATCATGAATTTTGGCAAATCATCACACATGTCTTGACAAGTTCGAGCCAATATAAATGTCGTCGACATATATTTGAACGATGACGAGGTTTGAACTTTTCTTCTTTGTAAAAAGTGTGTTATCTACCATTCCCATTTGTATTCATGTTTAATAAGAAAAGCTTTTAATCTATCATACCAAGCTTTGGGTGCTTGTTTTGAAACCGTATAAAGCTTTCTTAAGTTTATAAACATGATCCGGTTTTTCAATGTCAATAAATCTTAGAGGTTATGCCACGTATAACCTCCTCTAATGCTATCGGTATAGGTATACTTAATAAAACCGATTAGGAAAGCACTTTTACATCCAATTGGAATAGTTTAAAATCTAAGGCATAAGTATAAGCTAATCTATTCCTAATAGACTCAAGCCTACAATTTAGGGCATAAGTTTCATCATAATCGATGCCATGTTGTTGATTATAGCCTTGAGCAACTAACCTAGCCTTATTTCGAGTAACAATACCGTTCTCATCTAACTTATTTCTAAACACCCACTTAGTTCATATGATTGTCATAATCCTAGGTTGTGGAACTAACTCCAAAATGTCGTTAGCAATGAATTGATTTAATTATTCTTGCATGATGACTATCCAACTTTCATCCGTTAAGGCTTCATTCATATTCTTAGGTTCTATAGTTGATATAAAACAAAAGAAGTTACTTTGGTTATGGGCTTGTGACCTAAGGGTTCTTTGGTTAAGGTTTCCTATGACATTTTTTAATGGATGGTTTCTAGATTCCTTAATTTTGACTACATCATTAATCTCTAAAGTTTCATACTCAATGTCATTTTCTAAGATTTTCTTTTTGGCCACCTTAATTGCTTCTTCTTCATCTAAGTCATCATCCACCAAGGATGATGTCTTAGATGGTGGAGAAGTTTCATCGAATGTCACATTGAGTGATTCTTCGATTTTCCTAGTGTGTTTATTAAGGATGATGTAGGCTTTACTATTTTGGGAGTAGCGTGGAAAGACACCTTTGTATGACTTTTGGTCAAAATTAGTAAGGTAGTCTTTGGTGTTTAAAATGAAGCACTTGCTTCCAAACACTCTAAAATAATCAAGAGCAGGTTTCCTACCTCTCAAGAGTTCATAAGGTGTTTTTCCTAGGATGGCTCTAATTAGGATTCGGTTAAAAATGTATGTTGAAGTATCTACGATGTTACACCAAAACTTATGTGGTAACTATTGCTTATTCAACGTAGTCCTACTCATTTCTTGAAGTGTTCTATTTTTCCTTTCAACCACGCCATTTGATTGAGGAGTGCGTAGAGCTAGAAGTTATGTGTAATTCCATTGGCATTACAAAACTCTCCAAATTGCACCTCATTATCAAATTCCCTACCATGGTCGGTTCTTATTGACACTATTATACATCCTAATTGGTTTTGAATTTTCTTACAAAATATTTCAAATTGATCAAAGGATTCGGTTTTATCCTTAAGGGGTCTAGTCCAAGTATACCTAGAGTAGTTATCTACTATGACTAAGGTGTAGCGCTTTCCTCGTACGGCGGATGGACCGAAGAGATCCATATGAAGGAGTTCTAAGCATCTAGTCATTGAGACTATATTCTTAGCTTTGTGACTAGCGTGAGCTTGTTTTCTAATTTTGCAAGCATCACAGAAGTGTTGATCAAACTTAAGCTTAGGTAAGTTTCTAACTAATTCCTTAGATGCTAACGAGTGAATGAGACGCATATTTGCATGACCGAATCTCCTATGCTACAACGTGGAGTTTTCATCAATCGTTGCTAGACAGATTTGGTCTTTTGGCTTATTTCCTAATTTCATCACATATAAGCCTTTCTTCCTAATACCTCTACCTATGACCTTACCATCCTTAGTAATTTCACTATCATGTTCAGAAAATGTTACTCTATACTTATTATCACTTATTTATCCTACACTTAGCAAGTTAAATCTTAAGTTATCCACATGCTCTACATTATCTATTTTAAGAGAGTCATTCAAAATCGTACCTTTGCCAATGATGTTACCGCGAAGATTGCTACCAAAAATAACATTACCTCTGTTATATGCCTGGTAGCTTGAAAGAGGCTTTTGGTTACCCATCATATGTTTTGAGCATCCGGCTAATCCTTATCCACTAATCGGTTCCAAGTCGACTCCAAGGCATTTCTATTTATACAATGACATAACTTAACATTTGGTTCCCCAATAGACATGGGTCTAAAGTTGTTAGTGCTAAACATCCCTTGCATTCGATGCAGTTGGTTGGGATATGGAAATGGAATACACATTTCCTATGGCATGTAACTTTGATGTTGAAATTGTTCTCCGTTACGGGAAAACCATGAGGTTGGTTTTGTCGACCAATGTTCCTTTTTGGTTGCGGGGTCTTAGGACGAGGATAATTATTATTGACTCTTCTAGGTGGTGGAGTTTTTGATCTAACATTAGGTTTTGAAAATCCGACTCTGGGTTTTAATGATGGCTTATAAAATCATTTAACTTCATTATCACTGGCAACGGGAACTTTGACATTGTTTACCATTATATGTTTTGGTCTAGGACCCAAAATGGATTTTTGAAAAGAAACATATTTTTCAGAAACTGGTGAATAGACTGACGGTCCCATAATTACTTTGGGGGCCGTCTGGTCTTTAAAGGGCCGCCCATGATATTTGGGGGACCGCCACCAGAGGACGTTTCTTTTTGAGATTTCACAAACTTTATTTCCTTAGTTCCACTAGATGATGCTTTAAATGAATTAAACCTTAAACCTAATTTTTCTTCAGAGGGTTTTTAATTACTTAACATTTCATTTAGACAATATGTACTCTTTTCAAATTTAGTTAATCTAATGGCTTCCTCTTTGAGTTTTTCATTCCCAATTTTGAGCATATGACACTTTACACATTCAAGATCAACTCCCTTGTTTTTCTCGAGTGTAGACACTTTTTCTTTTAGAATACTAAGTTCTTTTTCTAAACATTTTCTAGTGGCTTTTTAAATTCTTTTGTTTTTTTAGTGATTATCTTTAAACTCCTTTGCAACATTTTAATCACATTTATTATCTAAAACCAAATCATCTATTGACGAGTTTTCATCACTAAAATAAGATGATTCGGAACTTACCTCATTTGATGCTTGAGCTACAAGACACGTCTTGTCTTTGACCTTATCATCATCTTATTCACCGCTATTACTCCAAGAACATTGATCGAACGCTCTTTGGTTCTTGTCTTTCGGTGGTTTTGGACACTCTCCAATAAGATGATTTGGATCGCCGCATCTAAAACATTTTCTATCACCTTTACCGTTCTTGTCATCTCGGCTTCTTTGGAACGTCTTTTTGTCTGAGGTTGTCTCACGAATCTACCTCTTCTCTTGAAGAACTTCTTGAAGTCTCTAACCGCCATGGCGTATTCTTCGTCTTCACTTCCGAAAGTCGAACACTCCTCATCACTAGTTCTTTCTTAGCCTTTAAAGCAAGAGATTTTCTTTCTCTCTTAGCTTTGACACATTTAGAACTTTCATGATGATCAATCCGTGAACTTTGGAGATACCCTGATGATTCGTCAGTGACAAATGATGTTAATTCTTGCGACTCTTCAATCGCCGGACCTTTGCTCTCCATTTAGGATGAGAGCCAAAGAAACTTCCCTAACATAATTCTATGCTCTTGAATAACCTTCATCAAGAGCTTTTAGACTAGTAATGATAATATTAAATCTAGCAAAAGCACTAGTTAAGATTGTCTTCAAAAATGACATTTTCTTATTGTTTGTAACCAGAAAGGCGATCTTGTTATCCTTTGACTTTGTTTATACCTTGGTGGTGATTAGCAAAGTTTTTCCAATTTCTTTTGCCGTATTACACATGAAATTCTTTCATGTTCTTTTCTTGGTAAAGCATTGTAAATAATCATTTTGGCTTCGTTATTTTTCACTAGCTTCTTTTTAAGATCATCACTTTGTTTTTTAAAAGGGATAACCTCATATAATTTGGTTTCCGGATTTTATTGAATAGGTTGAAAATCACCGTTAGTAATAACATGCAAAAGATCAAGATCTTTTGATTTAACAAATGTCTCGAATATATTTTTCCAATAAATAAAACTATCACTTTCAAAAAGTGGTGGTCTTTGCATGGATTGCCCTTCTAGATATTTATTGTAATCCATAGATCGATCCAAGCATTAAAAATACAATATCTTTTAAAATCTTGAGTGACACTCGGCTTCTTATACAATTGTGGAAACTAAAAGGGAGGGTGAGATACAGGTTCATTTTTACGTTTTAAAAGTTTTATCTTTCAAAGACTTAGATTCGAGTGTATGTTTCAACCCATCAACTATACGAATCAACAATTGGTAAATATCTAAACTAATTACAAAATAACATGATAACAATTTAAAGATATACGGAAAGGAACAATCAACCCAAAAGAACGCCAAGAATTATAGTGTCCTAACGAAGCTCCTATGCGCCCTACTACCACTCCCCGAGTATCCTACTCGAGATTTCACTATGTCAAAAAGCTCCCTTTAGTAAGAAAACCGTTTACACGTCGCTTACATTATTTTCCGACACTAAGCTAAATGTTGAGTTCTAATCTTAGCTAGAACCAATCTACCACTTCATAAGCACTACACACTCACAAGATCTACACTATCGGATTTACACACAATCTGAATCACACAAATACACAAGATAATTACAATAGAGATTTGATACTTAAAAGCGAGAGAGGTAAGATCCTAAATAACATTCGTTTCTTGGCGAACACGAATGTTCTTCTCGTTTGGCACTTGATAGAGATGAGAGGAGAGATGAGAAGAAGAGATTGGATCACTTAAAACAAGATCAAACAATATTAGTGATCAAGAGATATAGTGAGACAAAGAAGGTTTTTAGAGAGAGAAATAATACTGGAAAAATTCATACAAAGAGGTATGTTTTTCTGCCAGAAATAGTGTAGTACTTATAGCCAGTGAATCCTAATGGTCATCTGCTGGCGGTCCTTATGGTCCCAGATATATTAGGGAGCCGCTATACATATCAGGGGGCGCCAGTAGACTCCGCTCTTGTTTTTGTCTTTTTATGGGGAAGGTTGTATCTGGTATGGAAGCTTCTATTTTAGGAGGAAAACCATATTTAAATTTTATTATTAAAATAAAATATTTTCTTTTATTAAAAAGTATTTTTGTATATTTATTTTGTGAAAATATAATGTTTAAGAAAAAATATTTTCTTGATTCCCCCAAACTAAAAAATTATTAAACAATAATAATGCTTAATGATTTGTTTGTACATACCTTAAGTGATCACTAATCTTAGAAATGGAATTTTACGATTAATAATTTGTAAACGTTTATTTTTATCGTAAACGTTTTTACATTTTGTTATTATCAAAACGTTTGAGAGGTCAAAAAATATAAATAAACGTTTTTAGACCAATATTTGTAAGAACAAAGAACTTTGGGAGAGTAGAAACGATGATAACACATCAATACCAAGCCCGTGGAGCTGCTTTAAACCCGTAAACGCCTTCTTGAGCTTGTAACACATGCTAGTAATTATCTTGATCTACAAACCTGTCTGGGTTGACGTGAGACGTAGACCTCTTAATGTAATATAACGTTTAAGAACGCCGTCTTGACATCTATTTGATAGACGATCATGTTCATGTAAGCGGCATATGCAATAAAGATTCTTATATCTCTAGTCATGCAACCAGTGCAAAAGATTCTTCAAAGTCGATTCTCTCTTCTTGATGATATCCCCTTGCTACCAATCTTGCCTTGTTTTTTTTTAGTTTTTTTTTTCTTTTTCAAAAACACCCCTCCCAGTTTCGACTAATTTAGACCTTGAAAATCCACATCAAAGTTTATTAATCATGACACGTAACTGGATGAGGTACGAGCACCATACTTCTAGACTTCAAAAACTTTATTTAGTTCTTACTTGCATAGCCTTTTGTTTCGTATCCTACAAGAATCCCTTCAAAGCTTCATTGTAATTCTTTGGTTTAACCAGGTAGTTAGAAAGACATCAAAGTAGTAAAACAAGGCTTCATTTTGTAGTTGATACTTCTAGGACAGGACGAGAAGGACTCCAATGAACATTAACCAGTGGGCGTATCTTGGTCCATTTTTAGAGATGATCGATTGGTTGATTAACTACGTGCACATTAGTTTGGAATAATAACCCTTGAAGAAATTCTTCAGAATTTGTTCTGGAATTAAGCACCAAAAAAGGGAATCGTTATCTAGATGATCAACATCAGATTGTGGAAAAAAATCTACTTCAACAACACCAGAAGGAATAACTGGAGATTATGATTCTTGAGGGGTTTATGAAGTACTTGTAGATGGTGCATCTTGATCAATTGTTGTTAAGGAAGGTGTACTGGTTGAATCAGCAGGATCTGGAGCAACAATTGCAGGATTTGTAGAAGCAACACTAGGTGGAGGATTAAAATACTCATCAAACATCGGTTAAAACAAAATATCCCAGTCCTTATTTGTTGGTAGGACATATGGTGTTGGAGAAGGAGGGTTTGGCACGAGTCATGAACTGAGTGTTCCAAGAGTCAATAGTTGAGACCCGGGACCTGAACTGAATTATTCAGAAGCCATAGCTTGAATCTCATCAAAGTCAACGTGAATGGTTTCAATGATTAGCGGGTCACTTGTTGTAGAATCGGTAAGCCTTCTCGCTAGAGCATAACCGATGAAGATTCCAATATCTGCTTTAGGTTTTAACTTACCAAGATCTTCACTGTCATTAGTGGGGTAACAGAGAGCACCAAAGACATAAAGATAAGATAATTTTGGTTTTCTATCATAGAGAAGTTCATATGAGGTTTTGTTGTTACGTTTACAGATTAATGATCGGTTTTGAGTGTAACAAGCTATCGCAACTGCCTATGCCTAGAGAAATAACGAAGCCCATTGAAGATATCAACATGGTTCATGCAGCTTCCACTAAAGTTTAGTTCCGTCTTTCAACAAGGCCATTCTGTTATAGAGAGCGAGCAATGAATGTTTGATGTGAAATCCTGACATCTTCATAGTAAGCTCTCATGGGTTGATTAACAAACTCTGTGCCATTATCTGTTCTGAATCATTTTGAGAACATTTTGAGAAATTATAAATCACGAACACAAGATCTTCATTCTGATCATAGAAATTTTACCCAAGTAAACCAGGAGTAATCGTCAACAATTACCATATGTATATTTTTCCCATTGATCGTTTGAATCCTCATTGCCCGCAAAGTCCATGTCAGCAGATAGAGCTTTTCTTGAATGGAGCCCTCAACTTTGGGTTTGTAGGTATGTTTCTTGCTTTTTGCTAGAGCATAGGCGAAACATAAGTGATCCTTTTGAAACTTTAATTGGCCAGCCTACATACCAGTCCTTGTTTAGCCATTGCAGTGATAGAATCGAAGTTTAAATGTGATAACCTTCGAAGCCATAACCAAGATTAGTCTTTGAGGATTTAGACAAGAGACAAATAGGAGAGGATAGCATCATATCTTCCAGAGACAAAGTGTATAAATTTGAGCCCCTTGATCCCTTGAGTAGGTCAACACCTTCTAAGTCAAGAATGTAGAAGGTGTGTTTGCGTAAAGCTACTTCGAGATCTGAATCACAAAACTGTCTTATGGAAAATAAGTTGTGTCCAAACCCTTCCACATAGTAAACCCAAGAAATCGTAACATTGGTCATCTAGTAGTCACCATAGCCCATTATCTTTGCAATCTGATCATTACCAAATATTACAATACCAACAAATTTGTAAATAAAGTTGATGAGCTGAGGGCGGTTTCCAGTGATATGCTTGGAGCATCCGAAGTCTAAATACCAAAGAACAATTTAGACAACCTGAAATCAACAAGAGAAGAAGATGGAGCAGTGGAAACATTGGATCCCTAAGTTTGATTGGGTTTTGAATTGTTAGAAACGTTAGATTCTACACCCTTAGATCTACTGATCGAAATTATATTAGTGACATCCTTAAGCATTTCAGGATTGTTCATACGAGGTGTTGTTTTCTGAGCTACCTTTGTTGGGAGTGGATTCTTAGGGGGCACTACATTAGTGGAGGTAATCCTAGTCAAAGGGCACCTATTTTTATGTATTATGAATTTCTGACCAATAGGTATCCACTTATAACCAACAGTAGTGAAAACTTTACCAGTAGGTTTTAAAATGTTCTTCTTTTTGCTACTCTTAGCAAATTTAGATTTAAAATGCACATTCACATCATTAACAAAATTAAGAACACGCAAATCATGAATTGCATCAAACATACATTCATTACATGTAGCATAAATTAATTTTGAAATTGCTTTTAACATGGAATGCTTAACATGTTCATTACAGACAGGTTCAATAACATAATTCTTTTTATTTCAACTAGAGTTAACGCTCCTAGGGTGGTCTTCTACTTTATTCTACTGGTTGCTGCTGGTTGTCTGCAAGATCCTATTTTTATTGGTATTGTCTGGAGGCTGTGATCTGCTAGCACTAGTAGAACTCTTCAATCCTGTAGAAGGCAACACAGGTTTGTTAGAATCTTGTGTTTTGTGGGAATCTACCTATTTTCAAGTGTTGCTTGATGATGTGGCAGGTTCGGAAAACTTAACTTTCTTGTATTTGTTTATGTGGTGTGATTGCGAGCAAGTCTCGCTAGGTTTTGTTAAACCTAGGGCATGTGCTTATAATATAAACTAAACCTTCTTTTAATCGTTAGCAAACTTAAAACGCAGAAGTCTAAATCACTTTGTCTAAAGGTCTGAGTGCCCTAGCTTGTTCGACTAATTCCTGAAGAATGTCAGCATTTTCCTGAGTGTGCTTAATATAGTCTATGTGGGCATCCTTGTTTTTCAATACTATAGGAGATAAAGGTTCTAAATCAAGCTTAAACATTCCTAAAGCAATAACCTTGGTATTATTCGATTGGACATCTTTTTCAACCACATTTTTGCCTTTTAAATTCTCAATATGTTTCCTCAAATTAGCAATTAAGACATCTTTTGCGTTTAGCTTAGCTTGCCATTCATTTATTTTGATAGATAATTCCTGTATTTCCAAGGAGCAATTTGATTGTTTAAAAAAAGTTGTTATTTAGAAAACTCTCTTTTTGATGTTGTAATTTAAGTTCAAGATTAGCATTACAATTTTCAAGGCGTGAACATCTAAGTACAACTTCATTAAAAAAATTCTTTTCAACCATGTGTTCCTTTTTGGCAAGCTCAGCCTTAAGCACTAGATTCTCATTGTATGCATCAATAAAACTCTGTTGCATTTCAAGATAATTATTGTGTGTAGCAAGAGAATTTACACAAATGTTAACAATATCTTGAGATAAGAGAAGTTTAAATAAGTTATCATTTTCCTGTTCCACTTGTTCAATTTCAAGATTATCATGTACACGACATTTATTATTCGAATGTAACACATTGACAGATACAGAATCAGCATGCATCACAATATTCATAACATCTTGACAGATAATATGTTCCAAGAGTCGATCATTATCGAGAAAAAAATTCTTTCTTTTGAATATCAAAATATTTCATGTCTAGATAATACTGTTCAACAACACCTTCCATTTGGTTAAAAACTGTTTTCACCTCATTAAGTTCAAGATTAAGGCCATTATCAAAATCATTAAATAATTCCCTTAACGTTTTAATAAATGGAATTACTTCCTTCATGAAAACCGCTTTTGTATGTTCAAAACCCCATGACCCCTCAGTTATTACATCAGGTGTGGTTCTTACTTTCACCACCTTGTCAAAACTGGCAAGATGATTTTTTAGTTTTTGAAAACTTGTCTTAACCATGCATACTTTTGGGAGTTCACTAGGTGCCTCTGTTCTAACAGGTGTAGTTTGAACAACATGTTATTCAGAAATAAGGTTTGAAATCTGTAACCAAAAAGCTTATTCTGCAAAAAATCCCTTTTGAGGAACAAAACATGTTGGGAATTACATTGATTTGATGATACAAAACAATGAAACAAGAATGAAACAAAAGGAAAACAAAAGGATCAAAGTCGACATTTTGGAATTCTACAAGATGTAGGAGTACATGAAGATTTTAGAAGATTTGGTCAAAGATATGAAGATAAAGATTAGGAAGATTTAGTTTCCTAATACAATTAGTTTTCCTTGTAAGTCTTATGGACTCTATTATATAAAGAGATCCATAGACATTGTTTTAGGTGTGTCAGTTTATGTGAACACCAGAAAAATGTATGTGTATCCGGTGTGTAAACAATGTAGACGTCCAGTTGTTTTGGTGTATCCCCAAGGTATCAAGGTTTCCTTGAACCCTTTAAGATGTAATTGTTCTATAACTGATCATAAATAATTGAGGGCTGAGGTGAATGTATGAATGTAAAAAACCATGTTTAATAACAATGAATCTTTGTGAGTAATTCGACTTTTGTTATTATTAATCCTAGAATAGGTTCTAAAAACAACTAGAGCTTAAACGATAATTTCCTATCAGGTTGTATAGGTTTCTATTAGGTGGTAACAGAGCCAAGGGCACTTGATCTATTATACAAAGGTTTTTATATTACTGCTAATATCGGTACATTGGTAAAAATTCGTTAAATAAAGGGTTTGCCAAAACCCTAAATCGGTAAAAGTTAGAAAAAATAAAGATAGTGTTGAAGGTTGCAAAGTCTTATCATCTAACGAACTGTTCTTAAATATTACAAGATTACAGGGTTATTGTTTTAATCAGAAGTTGCAAGAATACTGTTCACGAAACAGCAGGTCACACAATAAGGTGAAAATTGGTACAGTTAGGGTTTTGGATACTGCTTGCTACAATCATCAACACAGGTGTAAACATCACTTGTTCGTTCTAAGTTAAAACATCATAACTGTTGTCCCAACAAAGGTTATGAAAACATTCAAGAAGGAACACAGTGTGTTTTCAACAATATAGTTTCTTTGAAGCTGTGATTCAACAAAGTATTATACAATGTGGAAGAGCTTTGAAGCAAAGGTTTGAGATTGGGGGGTGGGGGGGGGGGGGGGGGGGGGAATCTATTTAGAACATGAAAAACCCTAATTTATTTGTTCTCATAAAAGTATTATAGCTGCTAGTGAATATGATGTCGTTCATAGAAGTTAGTACTGATAAGTTTACAGTTTGATAGCTTATTATATTTTAGTGCTGCTCGACTATATTACAACTGCTAGTTCTAATCAATATCGAACAAAACTTAATTTTGGATCTCGGCTGGATAAAAGATCTCGGATAGAATGTATGTTTTGGTTCTCGGTTGTACATGAAGTTGTTGGACAGAACAGATTTGGAACTTGGATAACACACACATATTAGATTTTGAATTGGAACAGATTATACAAAGACTCTTATTATTTGGATTAATTGATTACGGAGATGATTATTTATCACTTATTTGAAGTTGAAGTTGGATTTCACGGGTACGTGTTCTTATCATATCTTAAAAGTTATCTAGCAAACTTTTAAAGATGACTTGTTTGTGCTTAAAACGATGTTGACAAAGACTTGCAAAATCTAGCAATGTGTGATTTCTCTTATGGTGCTCAATGCGCACATTTGCTATCACTATAAGGAGTTACGTTGTAGTGCTCAGTGTCTCATTGAAGATGAGGATTTTGTCAAGAGATTGCGGTCTACTTATACATAGCAGGTATGAGTTTGGAGTCATGTGGATAGTACAAGACATAAGACACAAGTTTGGGTTATTATACTTCTACATCAAGTTTGTAATACTGAGTTTTCTCCATCAGTAATTATTACAAAAGCCTACAGAATTTGAAGATTCAAGAGATGGTTAACATA
>BQNB010048755.1:3204-39692 GCA_026074375.1 Tanacetum coccineum
TCTCAATTTATAGGCAAAATTTGGTGAAAAGTGCGGCGCACTTACAAATAAGTGCGGCGGACTTGGTGAGTTAATGCGATAGCATTTAAGGACTTTTACTGGAAGTGCAGCGCACTTACAAATAACTGTGGCGGTTTTAAGGAGTTAATGCATGTGCATTTAATGGACTTTAATTCTTTAATCTTTAGGAAAATGTGCGGTGCACAATGTTGTAAGTGCGACGGTGTTTGAACATCAGAGGAAAGTGCAGCGCACAATGTAACAAGTGCGGTGGACTTCTTGAATTTTGGCTAAAAATCTTTCTTTTATTGTATTTGCCTCCCAAAGTGTATACATTCTTGAGCTTGGGTCTTTAGATTCTTTAAGTGAACCTATAAGCAATTTAAGCTTAATTAAGTATCAGAAGTTCACGAGAAATGATCAAATATATATAAATAACGCCATAGAAATCATGTATAATTTAGGCGTTATCACTTCCCCCCGAACCAACAATCCTTTATTGAGTAGATTTATAGATTTCTTGCAAGCCGCATTAAGAACACTTGATGTGCAAAGCCCAAACGTCCGAAGTACATAATTAATTCAAAACCGTAACACTAAAGTCAATTAAGTCCCTGATGAGCATATTTCTCCTTACAAGATAGTGATGATATAAATTGAAACACCAAGGTTAGCTAAGTCTCGGATGTCACAATTATTCCCTCTAAATAGCCGAAATGATAATACCTAAGTCAACTAAGTCTCGGATGTAAATATTTCTTCCTGCAGAATACTGACTATCTAAAGGTATCATCATACCTATGTGTACCTCTTTATCAAATATTTCTACCTTTTTAATAATAAGCTTAGTGGTTGATTGGTCAAAGAAACATTAATTGAATCAAAAACAATCTTCTCACGCTAGAATAAATCTTCTAACAACACTTTCCCTTTGGTATCTCAAATGATGCATACTAAAAATAACAAGATATCTCTTCCCCCATGTGGAAGAAATAGTGCACCCAAAAGTAACAAGTTAAGACACTGATTTTCTCTGCGGTTATGACATTTGTCTTCCCGGAATGGCCTAAAATGAAAGAAGGCTATGGACTCTATCACGTGTACTTGTTGTACCTTTCAGTATGTCTACTCCTTCCCCCTTGCTGGTTTCGATACCTCGGAATCAACAAAACCTTGTACGCACACATACTTGAGATCGTGTTCGAAGAATTAATAAGCTTAAATCTATTCCATGAGAATCAACTTCAAGGCTTTTAAAACTATGAAAGAATTTCCAAACATTCCTAAGTCTTTTTGCAAACTATGAGGTGTTGGCAATACTAGTCGTATGTAGTTTAAAGCCTGAATTCACTAAGTCTTAAATTGAAAATAAGTCCCTAAAGTTTGAAACAAATGACATCTAAAGCCCTTGTAGTTAATATAAATTAACTCCCCTTTAAATTGTTATCCGTCATTATCAAAAACTTTATCCGTTTATTCCGTGACTTATTTGAAAGACCGTTTTAAAAGATTATTATATGACACTTTCTCCCCCTCAAATAATGACCCGTTTTCTATTTAAAGAGTTGTTGTCATTGTGTGAGTGGTCGAATTGTCTTTGAAAACCTTTTTGTGATTACTGAAAACACTGATTCATTGTAAAGACAACTTTTTACCAATAAAAATAAGATTTCTCTTATTTTGACAAATAAATGCACTGACACGTACACTTATTGTAAACAATCCAGGGTTATGTACAAAGTATTCATAACCCATGATGCATGGATATGAAGTAATCCATGCCCGGGAAAAATTAATTACCCGTTGTTAGGAACAACTGTCTTTTTGACGACATGCTTTCCTCAGTCTGAAAAGCGGGTTGCAGTCTGAAATAACTGCAAGCCATGAAGACATGTTTTGAAAAGTTTGAACTTCTGCTCGAACTGTATTTAAAGACCCGTGTCATTATTGAATGACATTTCTAGGTCCTTTTCTATTTTTTTATTTTTATGGTTTTTGTAGGTTTTATATTTTTGTATTTTGTTTTTGGTTTTAAATATATACATAGGATACATGAAGACCATCCTTTACTCATCCTCCCCTTCTTGAAGACGTTTAAGGGTTTTCGGACCAGACTGTTTCCCACTGAATGGAATTGGATTGACATTTACATTAAAGTATCACGAACTGAGCACTTCCTGACGTACTTCTTCGTGTGTCTTGACAACCTGCATGGTCCGCATCTGCATAGGCCGTTAGTGCCATAGCAGTGTCTTTCGGATACCAAAGTCCCCAATTAATGGTTCCTCTGAGATACCGAAAGACCCGCTTAAGTGCTTCAAGGTGCTTTTTGGTAGGCGAAGCCTGATACCTAGCACACATGCATACAGCGAATACAAGGTCGGGTCTGCTGGCAGTGAGATACATTAGGGAGCCGACCATACTACGAAATCAAGTCTGGTCAACTGGAATCCCTAAGGGGTCCCACCATCCAATTTAAGTCGATCCACCATGGGTGTATCAATAGGGTCACACGAATCCATCCTAAATTTCTTTAATATTTCGAGAGCAAATTTTGATGATTGAAAAAATTGCCAAGGATTTTGAGAAACTTGTAATCCTAAAAAAATACATTTGTCCCATCATTGACATTTAGAATTTTGAACTCATCTCATTGGAAAATATGTCACACGCTTTAGGGTCGGTCAAGGCAAATATGATATCATCTACATATATTTGAACAAGAAGAATATGTTTGCCTGTTATTTCCTGAGTGATAAGGTCGATCAACTACACCCTTTGAAAATAGTTGTCCAGCAAATATCGTGACAACGTATTGTACCACGCCCCCGGGGCTTGCTTTAAACGTACAATGCCTTCTTTCAAGACGATAAACCATATGGTCGGTGATCTGGATCAACGAAACCCTCTGGTTGACAAACATATACTTCTTCCTTCAACACGCCATTAAGGAATGTTTGTCTTGACATCCATCTAAAGATTGTTTATGTTTTTTACTGGCGGGCATTGGCGATGAAATCGAATAGCCTCGATACTGCAACCCGTTCAAAGGAAATCCCTCAAGTTAATTCCCTCCTCTGTCGATATCCCTTGGCCACTCAAATCGGGCCATGTTTTTTAAACATCGTAGTACTTATCCAAGTTTTTAACAACATATATTTGCAATTTTTATTATGTTTTTGGTCTTTTATGTTCGTTTTTCCTGGTAAAAGGTATGTATAAAATAGCGAACACCACATCAACAGGATCGCAAGCAATTGTGGCTTCAAAGACATCAAGGATGCCTTCCTCAATTGCCTCAATCATCATGTAGAAGCCATAAAGCTTTGAAAACTTTAGGTACATGCAGTTCATAACTTGATGATCACAAATATTGTTGCTTTTTCCTATATGAGTATGTTGAAAATATTTTATTGAGTGTTAGAAAGGTGAACATCATAACAGTCTCAAAATGCATGGAACAAGTGTAAAAGAGTACAAAGATCATTAAAGGCATTAATGGCATAATTTCCAATGGCAGAAACAATGGGATGATCCGGTTGAATTTGTGTTTTTCGGCGTTAACAGTTTCGCTGGTTATATGGCAAAGTGCATGCTGCCACACATATGAAAAAATGTATGCATCACAGATATTAAAGACATGTATATTTTTGTTTTCCAGATGCATTATCTGTGATATCAAAAAAAAGGGATGAATGTCTTAGACATACCTTCCCCTGATCTAGTTTTTGAAACTCCCGCCAACTTTCATGCTATTCCCAGCTTTCCCAACAATTCCTGAAACCAAAATTCTTGTCCAATATTGTACTAGAAGTTGTAATAGACGCCAAACATTTAAATGTCACCACTTACATTTCTAACATTAACAACCATGAAAGTGAAAATTTGGTCTACAGAAAGAAACGATGGATATAACTTGCAACCTTGATACTCTTACATCAGTTTCAGCATACCACAATCGGTATAAACTTGAGGGGTGTTTTTGCAAGCTTATGCTTAAAAGGTACTCTATGTATGTTTAAAAAAAACCTCAATCCGTGGGATTCCTTCCTAAAAACAATATAAGCCTTTTTGACAAAAGCTTAACCAAACTTTGCATATTTAAATGCTTGTTAGAGCTTAGAAAACTTACACATGGCTTGCTTGCAACACCAGACAGACACCTTATCACCTGACTTCGCAATCAACACTAAAAACCTTATCGCCAGATTTCACAACACCTGACATCGTTCTTCATTCCTATACCAGACTTCAGAACATCGCCAGTATTAGGATTAAATTGAGACATCGGCTTCCCAACAAGTCTTGATTATATCCACAATAAGCAAAATCTACTAGTTATATCGAAAATAAGCAAAAACAAACAACAAAAACCTAAAAAGGTAAACTCCTAAATAAAGCAACATTTACTGATTATATTCGAAATAAACAAAATAAGCAACATCTACTCATACCTTAAAAAATAAGCAAAACCTAAAAACATAAATAAACAACAAAATAAGCAACATCCACTGATTATATACCAAAATAATATGTATAAAAAATTAAATATATGCCAGAATCAACATTTCAAAGCTTATTTTGATTGAAACCCGACAATGAAGACGATCGGGGCAACGAATTACCTTTAGATAGTGATATTTTTTCTCGTATGTCCATTGAATAGTGTTTATTTTGATCAATTTGGGATAATAGCGGCTAGGGTTTGCTACGGTGGTGGTTTGAGGTGGTTGGTGTATGTGTGTGCAACCTGTGATAAGAATGAATGAGAGTATTGAATGATTCATACGACCCCTATCTCCATGAGTTAGTTAGATAATAGAATTACCAAAATGTCCTTCAGTTAATAATTTAAATATTATGCCAAATATTCTAGACCGATGGATTATTATGCCAAATATTCTAGACCGATGGATTGAAAAAGAATGGACGGCTGATATCAAGTCCTTTGTTCTTTACCAAAAACATGTTCTATGCGGAACTTTTGTATTGGAATCAATTTTCATCAAAAGATGTCAACCGAAACTCCATTAAAGAAAAAGAAAGTCGATTATCATACAATCATCATAAAAGAAGATACATGTAAAAGAAGAAAACAACACCATGAATCTGCAGAAACAGAAACAATGAATAAAAAAAGGTTAGCTTAATCTTAGCTACGTTTTTCTTCTCATTTAAATTCATCAAGTATAATCTTTGACAACACAAAATTGTTAATTATTAATGCAAGAGAAACACACTATGGCCAGCATTGTTGGAACAAAAATTCATTGATATATTTGTTAAACTTGGAGGATCTAAAGGTTAGTTAATACATATTCTAAACATTGTCTTTTCTTATTTTTAATCAACTCATATGCGTCTATGTGTTTTTATAATCTTTTTGACAGTTGCTACTCCAAAGAATATAATAGAGCATATGCACGAAGATAATATTACACTAACCGAAATACAGAATCATGTCAAGGTAAATTATAACAAATAAAGTACCGAGTTAAGAGTTTATAGTTGATGTAATCTGCAACGTTGCTTTAAATATTCTAGGTAACATTTTCTTCTACTTGATTTTGAAGATATTTAGACGCAAATCAAAGTTAGTTGATGATTTTATAGACAAAAAACAACAACCATCTATTGTTGATACTCAAGGTTGGTCACATCAAATGTAACAACTCGAGTTTACGACGCGTACGACGATCGCCAATTCGCCATCATAATTATTATTTTATAAGTTTCTAGGATTGAACGTCGACATTTAAATTTTTTATTATCATGGATAATTATTTTCGTATTTTATTACGAATGATTTGGAGAAAATTTCATAATTTTATTTTTAACCGATCCGCGAGTCAACGTTTATCCCGAGCTATGATAATTATTTTACGACGTAATTGATTTTAGTCATTTATGCTATATAAAGTTTGGTGAAAAATTTCCATTTATTGGGAAATTACAAGCCGTGATTGAGTTTCTATTTGTTTTTAGCGTCGGAGAAAGAAAAATTTATATTTTTCTCAGAAAGCGTGATTATTTTATTTTTGTATTTTATGGCTTTTCCCCGTGTTTTTGTAAAAAAGCGAGTCAAGGATCGATATTTACGTGATTTAACATTTTATTAAATAATTTAAAATAAATTTAGTGGGATGGAATAAAAATATTTACAAATGTGGTGTGACTTGGGCCTTTGGTTGGCTAGGTAACGAAATAAATAACTTTTTGTACTAAAAATAGAAGGACTTTAAAGAAGGAGGGACCATTTGTGTTAAAATGCCAAACTCATTCCTTATAAAAGAGAGTAACACTTCCATTATAATTCTTTTAGGAAAAAAAATCTCTCTTGTCATCTCCTTGCTACACCACGACCGGCCACCCTCCAAACCACCCAAATCCGACGATTTTCCGACATGCAATACAATCTGAATACATTTTCTTAATCCTTGTATCAAGACCTACATAACCGACTAAGAAAATCACACATGCATTGGGTATTTCTTTATTTTTGAGTCGGGTTTAGTTATTGAATATTTTTGGGTATATTTGGGTATAAAAGCAATGAGACTTGCGTTTTTGGAAATTTTGGTTGTTTAAAAGATTGAGAAAAATGTTGTTCGGGTCTTGTGTATATTCGGCTACAACCAAAGGACGAGAAGGAGTCCGTAGTTTTCATCGATCTTGCTTATATAAAGCATTGTGAGTATTTTTATTACTAGTTTAATAATTGTTTTCACGATTTGAATTGTTTTCGATTATTGCATGTGATGAAATCCGAGCGAACTTGCGTCGTCTAGTTTAGATTTTGATTGGGGTGATTGAGGTTGATTTAGATGACGGAGATAGGTTAGTTAAGAGTATTTTGAAGTTGTTGTGAAGCGAAAATGGAGTTTTGATGGGTTTTCAAAAATGTATTTTCGAGCAGAAACTTTGACACGTATTTTGAGGTCCGAGATTTTGTAAAATCTAATTTTTGATTAAGAAATATGATAGAGTTCGTCTTAATGAACATTTTGATAGGTGGATCGTTCCGTAACTCCTAATAACGAAGTTTTTACGGCTGATTGAAGTTTGGAAAATTTTATACTTTTCAATCAGCTATTAGACATTTTTCAAAGTTGTGCAGAATTTTTAAGGGACGTTTTGAGCACTTTCGAGTCCGTTTCAGCCTTCCGGCGAAACACAAAAGTTGTTCGGAATGTCGTTTTACTTTGCCGCGAGGTTTGTTAGTTTTAAAATCACACGATAACGGGTCAAAACTGAAAGTCAATTTCTGCACTTTATTAAAAATATAATAAATTTCCAGCAGAATCTCGTAAGGGCATTTTAGTCATTTTCTGTTGAGATTCAGGTCTCGGCTAAAACTAAAAAGTTGTCCGGAACATAGATTTGCATAAAATCTTTTTAGAGTCCGAGTCGTGAAAATGTGATATAGCGGGTCGTTTTGGGACGGGTCAGATTTAAGTAAAAGTATGTACATATTTATAAAAGTCAAATAAAGTCAAACATTGACTTTATTATGTAAAATGGGTTAATATGAAACTTGCGAGTTTTTATAAAGATAGTAATCACTATTAGTATTATGACAATAGTATTTTGGATTTCACGATTTTAACGAGCGAACTTAACAAATTGCGGCATAGAAAATAAATATATACTATATGTATAAAAAGTCAGCATAAAAGTCAAACGGAGATTTTAATCGACACTAATATATCATAAAAGTTAAAATGGTTATGGATAAAAGATAAAATATTTTATGGACTAATGTGACCAAATGGACGGACTTTTCGAAAATAGCAACTTTCCAAAAGTAGAAAGTTTCTAAAAATAAAAAGTTTTCAATAAAGTATCGTAACGTGTAAGTTAAGGAACGATCGTAACTTGATTACGTGGGGTTTAGGATCTAAGACGCGCAAGTGGATTTCTCATCACATGTGTATGTATATCTATATAGTTTTAATAGTCTCGGTATACGTACTATTCGATCATACTTTATTGTATAGTAATCGAGCGACATAAATTATAGGTCGTGCTCGAGATCGTAGTTAAGTAGTTCGTGATTGTTTCGGTTATTTTGATCTTCGGCTTCAATCAAGGTGAGTTCATAGCCTCGATTTTGAACTGTTTTTAAATGTTTTAACCCGCTAGGGGGATACATGCTTGTTTTGATAATTGAACGCAATGTGTTTTGATACGTGATATGATTCCGCACTATGAGTATATGCCTTTTGCTGTGTGACCGTTAATTACCGAGGAGGTAAACGATGAATGCATTAAATAGATCTATTGGGTTTGACAACCCTGTCCGGGGTCTGAATCCGATGGTGAACACCCTGTAACAGATATTTTGTATTGAGACTAGGGGTGGTGGCATACTTCCCGGTTAGTATTTTATCCTAAATGATAAAGGTGTTAAGGTTCGGTACACGAGCTCATGTTGGTGGAAATCATGATATAACTTGCCTTGCTAGCAATGTTATAATTGTTTTGTGGAACTAAATATGCGTTCTGACTGTTAATTGTAAACTCTATGAATTCACTCAACATTTTGTTGACGTTTTTAAGCATGTATCTCAGGTTTAGGTGCTTTTGCTGGCTTGGATGGAACGAAATGCGGATATCAAGAGTTGTGTCTCGGTGAAATTTTGCATATTTAAATAAAATGATGTTTTAGAAAAGAAGTCGTGTCTTGACTTTTGAAAAGAAATTTCTAAGTTAGTTTAGGACCTTATAACTCTGATTTATCCACATATAAATAAAATAAATTTTGTTTTATAAACGTATTATTTGATTGTTTACTAGGACTCATGTGCATGTATTATGAAGTAGCACCCCAAATGTTGTATTCCACTGCGTATCGTATTTTGGGGGTGTTACAGAGTGGTTTCAGAGCACGAGTTGTAGCAAACTAAGTCGTTTTTCAAAATTGGACTACAACTGTTTTTGGAAAAATTTCACGAGTCTTTCACCGTTGTCCGATATCCGCGCGTGTGTCGTTCCTGGGGGATTTTGATGGTAAAGGTGTTTTTATATATCAAAGTTATCGTTTTGGTCCTTGTATTTTTTGTAAACAAAATAAAGTTCCTTTAGCTATTGGTTTATCTGCGCGTTTACGAGTTTGTTTGTTTTCGGTTTATGTTTTTTACTTATCTTTGGTTTTATCTATATTTATATATATATATATATATATATATATAGACAAGCGTTCATTTGAGAAGGCTAATTTTTGTGAGAAGGAAAGAAGAGATCTTAGCCCTCCATTAACCCTTCTTTTTTAAGATCTAATGGCTAATATTAGATTAGAATTTGCATTAATTTTACACTAAACAAAACCATAAGGGTTTTTTCGTAATTTTTCATCCAAAGTGAACAGGGGTCGATCTAAACTTTATCATTTTGTTAATCACAAACACACAGTACTCTAGTTCACATACAAACACAGATCTAAACTTCTTCATTACCTGTGCTCCATCACCACGGTTAACCACCATCAACATCGTTAACAACCATCACCACCGTGACCACCATCACTACCGTAAACCACCATCATCATTGTTAACAACCATCACCACCATGACCATCATCACCACCGTTAACCACCATCAGCATAGTTAATAACCATCACCACCATCACCACCGTGACCATCATCACCACCGTTAACCACCATCAGCACCGTTAACAACCATCACCAGCATCACCACCGTGAACCACCATCACCACCGTTACCATCACCACCGTTACCATCACCAAAAAAGAAAACCCCCTAATTAATGAAGAAGTTGAGCTTTTCAAGTCAAATTACACAGGTAACTGTTCTTTATTTTATTTTTTTATATATTTTAATTGTAGATTGTGAATTATTATGCATTTGAAGTTATTATCATAGTTCAAATAGTAAATATATCACATGTGAAAGTATAGATTACGAATACGTCTTGATTGTTATAAGCGACTAATTAGTTTTGCGTAAAGTAGAATATAGCGGAGATTAAGTTTATTAAGAGTATCTTCGTACGTGAAAAGTTTAGTAAAATCATCTTCGCATGTGAAAATATAAGATATATTTTTCTTCACCCGTGAAAAAGTTTAGCAAAAACATCTTCACATGTGAAAATATAAGAGATATTTTTCTTCACCTGTGAAAAAGTTTAGCGAAAGCATCTTCACATGTGAAAATATAGAAGATATTTTTCTTCACCCGTGAAAAGTTTAGTAAGGTGGTGATTTAAGGTGAGTGTACGTATAATTTGATGGATGGGTGAATCTAGGAGTCAGTGAAGGCGAGGTGAATTTTGATAAATAATATATCTATCCATTAATGAAAATAGGCGACAAAAGGTTGGCAATTTAGAAAGCTGACCTGGTGTTTTTGAAAATTGCAGAAAGTAGATCCTAGTGAAGTTGTGGTGGACAAAGATGACGAGACGCTTGTGTTGGTTTTTGAGGCGGCACTTGGTGTTGAAGATGGTGTGTTGGAGATCAAGTTTAGTGGAGTGCTTAATGAACATATGAAAGGCTTCTATAAAGGGTATAATCTTTACTTAGAGCTGTGTAAATACAAGTTCTTGGATGTTCGTTTTGTCGCTTACTTGAGTGTTTATTGGCATGACTTACGTTGTCGTTTACTTGGTTATATACTTAAAATAACAGTTCTTTCATGTTTTTTCAATAGTCGTACGCTGATGAGCCTTGGAATATTGGCCTCATTACATATATCAAAAGTCTATCTAATATGACCACTCAATCTGACAAACTTGGCCTCTAGGTATATCTTTTATCCTCTAATGTTTACTTCTAGCTATTATATGTAACAACTTACTAGTTGATAACAATAGTTTCATTCGGTTTTAATTCATGCTATGGGAACAAAGCCAATGACTTGATCTTGGATAAGTACCATTCAGTTGCTTCAACAAATGGAAAGATGGATTGTATGTTACAGATATATTTCATTGAAATTATAGTAAGATTAAGGAAGGGAAGAAGATGGTGGTTGATGATAATGGATTTGTTTTTGAGGAGACTGAGCTTGGCTACTACAACAGTGTGTGAGGAGTTTAGTGATGTCTCTCATCAGTCTCCTGAGAGATTCGTTACTGCGCTTATTACGAAAATGTCTCCTGAAGCGTTTACGCAGTTGCTACGGATGGGAGCGAGGGAAGTGAGTTTGTCTGTATGAGGGGAATGTTAACGATGAGCGTGGAGACTGGGAGTGTGAAGAAAGGTAGGAGGAGGAAAAAGAGTGTCTGGGAAAGATTGATGGTGGAAGCAAGATAACGGGATGTTCTGGGAGAGTGAAGGATTATGTGATGGAGTGTATTAGGAGTGAGATTAAGCAGAGGCCCAAGAGTGAGTGGATTACGGCTGATGCATCATCTAGTGCGGTCTAGACGGGGAAATCAAAGAAGAAGAAGAAGAGTAAAAAGCGGTTGGATTGGTGGATGTCGTTGGATGAGGAAAAGAATGTGAAGGAACCATAAAGAAGGCCGGCTAGGGAATGGTGAAAGGACGGGTATTTTGACAAACTTGTGAGAAAGAAAAAGAAGAATATGAAGAAGCAAGGGAGAGAATCGAGTACTCATAATCTTAATAATAGTAATTGGTGGCAAAAAGATGATGAGATGTATGGCGATAATAGAAAGAAGAAGAGGAGTAGGAGCATGAGCAGCGGTAGTAGAGGTAGCATTGATTGGTGGTTGGATGGATTTAGTGGTGAGCTTTGGCGGGTGCGACACAATAGTGATGATTCTATGAGCGGTGATATACCCAAAAGTGGGGGTATAAGTAACACATCAACTATGAGGGGAACTGTTTGTTATGTTGTTCCTGAGTATTCATGTGGTGGGGATCTTTTCAGAAAAGTGTGATGTTCATAGCTTTGGGGTTCTATTGTTAGTTGTCATTGCTGGACGGCGACCACTCCAAGTTGGTGGGTCCCCAATGTCAGAATTCCAACAAGCGAATCTTCTATCGTGGGCCCATTATCTTGCTCGTGCAGGGAAACTTATTGATCTTGCAGTTCACTCTACAAGGAACAAGCTTTAGTTTGTATTATAGTGGCACTTTTATGCCTGCAAAAAACCCTGCACTTCAGCCTTCAATGAAAGAAATAGTGGCAATGCTATCTAATGATCTAGAGCTACCTCCGTTACCAGTGGAGTATTCCCCTTCGCCCCCATCTCGTTTCAGGTCCCATAGGAAAGCGTGGTTAGTTTCTTAATAGTTTCGAAATATCAATCTTCATTAACAGTTGTATACAGATATAGGTAACAGTTTGTTGGAGCATTTTTGTAGATTTTTAATGTATGCAATGAGAATTATAACAATGACTTCCTTTTTATTTTTAGACAAGTGTTTATTGTTGACTCTTTTGTTCCCTTTTTGATCGACCAATTGTTGAATAAAGAACCACAACCGTAGCTTTATTGTAATGAGCCTAAAGTGCATTAGTCAGCTTGCAGTAGATATGGATATAGTGATCTAGATAACCTGCTTCATTTCCATATTGAAGAGATAATACAGATATGAGTGTCAATCGGGTTATCCGGTCGGGTTTGTAGCTTATCGAGTCGAGTCTATCGGGTTTTGAAAAAATAAAAACTAACCCGCAACCCCACCCTATAAGGAATCGGGTCTATCGGGTTACTTGTTAAGGAAAATAAAATAAGGCCAATAATCAAAAGCTTGTGTTTACTATCCTTATTGCATTCATAATTACATCAAAAACTTGATCGGGTGGGCCTCACAAGTGACATTACTTTGTCATAGAGCAATCTGAGGGTCTGTGTCTCATTGCAGCACGGCCTATATATGCTGAGCAGCAGCTTATTGCATTTCAAATGCTAGTGCAGTTGGTTTGGCTGTTAAGATTTAGTTGGTTTATAAGAAAATGTATGATGAGGACCAAACGGTCATATACTCTTAGTCACTGGCTCACCGCATATTATATAGAGTACGTGTGGCCTCCCATGGGCCTTGGGCCGGACTAGATTACTAATCTAGTCATTATACTAACTACGAGCTAAGACCTGTTACAACTTGGAAGTGACCGACACTTTTCGTGTTTCCAACAATCTCCCCCTAAGGGAGGTCACTCCAATTTATAAAACTTTAATCGCTGCTTTATGTCTTTTATCTTTAGTCTTTAGCTCGTACTCTTGACTTTCTCTGGTGAATATGTTGTAGTGATCATTGATTTCTGGATAGAGCTTGTTCCTTGAACTTGTATATGGCATTGTGATCTTGAGCATCTTGAGATCATCAACCAAGCATAATCTCTTTGTCATCTTGAAACTCTGCCATCTTGTGAACTTGCGACTTCTGGACCGACATGCTCATACCTTTCTTGATTTGTTGATTTGGAAAGCTTTAATGTTGCATCTTTCTTGAAATTCTTTAACTTTAACACTTCGACACTTTGAGAAAGATGTGTGGTATCAGAGTAGCGGAAGCCTTGAAACATGTACTTGAGCTTTCATGATAACTTTATGTTTGTCGGTCGGGTATGAGCATGTGGCTATGGATCTTGTGAGCCAGCTGGAATCAGGTACCTCCACCACCATCTTTAAATAGCCTGCATAAACCAGTTAGCAATAAAGCGGGGGGACGAATATGGCTTTGTCATTCGCACCGTTTGTTGGAGAAACACTTCAGATACGTGAGGATCGACTGTGATAAGATAAGATTCAATTTGGTAGAGAATCTTCTTGACAGGATTTCCAGCTGTAGTATTGAATCTTTCTAACACATAAGTATTAGATTCATCGTACTCAGCATGTTCTCATTATCGGAACGTCTCAAAGCAGACAGCACGATAAGAGTAAACCAGTGAGTTACTATCTCACCGATTGATATAGAAAATCGATTTGAAAATCAATCGGTGTATCACTTGCAAAATTGTTTTTGTGACACACCGAGAGTGTTTATCATTTCAAAAATTCTTTAACAACCGTTGATCCATTTCCTGGAACAAGTTTGATTCTTATAGAATCGCACCATCGTTTCTTTCCAGTTGTCACAAGTTTGATTCATAAAGAATCGCACAAGTTACCTACCATGAGCTTGTTTGATGTTGGCTCAAGCAGGATTTCCATCTTCATTGTGAATACCTAAGTATCACTCAGATGTTCTGGCAAAATCACAAGAATCTTACGTAGGACTTCTAATGATATTACTTGATATTCACATTGTGTGAGATAACAAGCTAAGATATGACAAGTGTCCTAATGAGATTAATGGATGATCTCTTTTGGCTCTAGACTCAATAGTGCACTTTTAATTTTAGTGATCGGAGGCTGGAGCAGACTGCCACCTTTTCAATATCAACTAACTCGGAGTGAGAAAGTCGATAGAAATGCGTGTAATCTCCGTGAGAAATGAAACAAGAGTCTTTTGAGAGACCTTGAGTGGCTAGGGAGGGTTGTGCATAGCGTCACTGGGTCCATGACTGTCTTCAATGTCAGACAACACCTGAGTGTTTCTGACAGCATATGTATTGACCCGGTTTCTGCCTAAGTGTATGGAGGGCTTCTTTATTTTCACCCTTTATCCTTACATTTCTTTTTCATTCTTCAACCCCTTCAATGCTTACCGAGACTTCATAACTAACACCTTGTTGGGTTTGTTCCAGTGTTAGCTCCATCTCAGTCGGCATTATTCCCTATTCTCACTTTTTCTCCTTTTTAATCATACCTAAGGACTTCTACACTAACTAGTGGATATCCCTGGGTAGATCCCTCCGGTTCTGGCTGGATCATGGGATCTGAATACCTAAGCCTAACCGCCTTATAACTTCATAAATTTAAGAACATGGTCGGTCTTTTGGGTATTTCATCACGATCCTTCCAAAAACATTGAAAATTTCAATCAAAGTGTTTGATATAAATATCAAAAGATTTACACTTTGAGAGTTTTTCATCATCACTAAAAGCTCTCCCTTAACATGTGCATCGTAATCGTAGTACATGCTAGGTGTGGAGTGCATTGAGTCTATTTTATTTGATCACTTCTGTCAATATACATTAAGTCCAGGTTAATCATATTTTCTCCCCTTATCCAAAATGTTAATCCCTTGATATTTTGGATATCAATTGATTAACCGTTCGGGGACAAAATGATATATGCTAGCAGATTGGAACATGTTATTGCCCCCCCTCAACTTGTGAGGGATTATAAGATGGTGCCGAGTACAATTATTTGAAATTTTTGAATTTACTAAGAAATTCTTGAAAATTTTGTACTCGAGCACATCTTATTTTTCACCAAAAATCTACACTAGTAAATAACATATTCACAAGATAAAATTATTTACGAGGATTGACCTTTTTAAGATGAGAACAACATATGATAAGTCATATGGTCCTTTGAAGTAGCCGTAAGTCACCCCCGTATGGCCTTCCACCAACAAATTTGAAGAATGTCTCTGAATTGATCAAGACCGAGAATGTGCTTTTTGTTATTCATTTTGAATCTGACAGATCGGTTATATACATAAGCAGAGGCCCAGAATTCTTGCATATAGATCTCTGGAGCATCAGCAGTGACTTGGAATGCCTTGTAGAAAGGAGTGAGTTTTAACACATCGTAGACCACTTGAAGAGTTGCTTCCTTTGATGTGACATCCGAGCTTAAGCGAAGATTACATTTACCAATCTTAAGTCGGTCAGCAGGAGCCACTAATGCATCATCCAAAGCAATCTGATCCGCTATTGAGATTTCCATGAGTCTGTTTAAGAAAGAGTGAGTGCAGTTTATAAGAAGACACAATCATTCATTCATGAGAACCTTTATGACTTTTAGCACTTTTGAAGATCAATCATCTTAGATAGACAAATAGCGTATGAGACAAAGGCACCTATCCTAACAACTAAGTTGAATGTAGTTAACCTTGGTTTTGTCAAGCTTTTACTGTCTATTTTAAACTAAGAGATTTGTTTAATTTAATCTTAGTTAGAAAAAATCTGATCTTAAGTGTGTTATGTCAAAAAAATTGGTTAAGTGTTGATAACTTCACTCGTTCGGTCCTCAAAGAAACACCTTGATCGGTTTCCACTAAATGTCACTCGTTCGGTCCATTTAAACAAGCACTCGTTCGGTCCATATAATCATACAGTCGTTCGGTCCTCACTATGAGTTGCTCGTTCGGTCCTCACTAACTTTTTCTCGTTCAGTTCCCACTATCTTTTTCTCGTTCGGTCCTCACTACCAGTAGCTTGTTCGGTCCTCAATACGGTTTACTCGTTCGGCCCTATTAGTTTTTCACTCGTTCGGTCCTATTTACACTAATTCTCGATCGGTCCTAATAGGCTTTCACTCGTTCGGTCCGTAATACAAATCACTCGTTCGGTCCAAGTTATATAACACTCGTTCGATCGTCATTGACTCGATCGGTCCAGACTAAGTGAATTATCTTATGAGCAATTAAAACATCATATAGACAATCGAGAAGAGAACAACATAACATATTATTGCTATTCCACACATTACTCCTAACATTCATACAACATATAGCACAACCCTAACTTTTTAAGCACAAAATCAATCATTTATACATTTAAAATTTTCTCTAATGATAAAACTGTGATAAGATGTTGCTCTACACTCCAATCAGAGCAAAACGCCTCATTCAATTTCGAGATTTCATCTTGCTTCGATTTTGATGAACCCTAATTTTGACGTTAGGGTTGATCGAGATCAAATCATCATGAAAACACAATTCGAATAGGATATGATCTATTTGAAGTGCAATGAACGTTTTATAAAGAGTACCTTAATCTGGATATGATCTTGAGAATAATAATTGAAAGGGTGCGATTTGAGTGTGTGTTCGTGTGTGTGTGTGTTTGAGTGTGTGAGATTGTGTGAACAGTGATGGGGACGGGTGGGGGGTGGTATGTTATTAACCAATTTTAATCTTGACATATTTGGCCCCTTATGTTAACACAACTTATTAATCTTGCAAATTAGGTTTTATAAGGTATATTCAAGTTAAACAAATAGCACACATGGTCCTTTATGTTTTATACTCTCATACCTATAGACATAATTTAGCAAACTACACCCTAAAGGCATAAACAAGTAACACATAAAGAGATATTACGTTATCGTTTGAAAATCTTTTTCCCTTTTGACAGCTCATTTGATCATGACAAAGAAATTTGACATTCTCTCCCCCTCAAACAATGACCCGTTTTCTATTTAAAGAGCTGTAGACATTGTTTGAGAAGTCAAATGTATCTTGAAAATTATTTTCAGATGATGGAATGATTTTGTATGTGACAAAACAACAAACACCAAGATAAATAAGATTTCTCTTATTTATTCACATAGATGAACTGAAACGTACACTAATGGATATAGGAAGCACGGTTTGTGATGCAAAGTAATCACAAGCCTTTGCATGGTCATAAAGTAGACCATGCCCGAGAATAAATTCCCGTTGAGAGGACAAGATTTCTTCTTGAAATATTTGCCTTTAAGATGATAACCGGGTTGCTATCTTAAATAATAGCAAGCCATATGGCATGTTTTGAAAAAACATTTGAACTTTTGCACGAACATTATTTATGACCGCGTGTCTTTATTGAAAGACATTTCTAGGGACGTAAATATTATCGTTTGCAAAAGACATGCCATTAAAAACTTCTTTTTGAATTTTTCTCATTTTTTAATTTTGTATTTTGTTTTTATAAAGGTTTTATAAAATGAAAATCTTTTTGGTTTTTCTGATTTTATATTTTTCTCTTTTGGTTTTATAAAATTTATAGAAATAAAAATCTTTTTGTGTTTTTATGATTTAAAATATTTACTTATTATACAGGATATTAGAATAGGTACCACCACTATTCATCAACTTCATCTGCCAATTGTTTCAGAGTCTCCGGCGTAAAACTCCGCATGCCCAGCTTGTTGATAAGAAATTCAATTCTTTCTCGGCCAAGAGCTTTAGTGAAGATGTCTGCCAATTGATACTCCGTATTGACAAAGTAAAGTTCGATCACACCATTCTCAACATGCTCCTTGATGAAGTGAAACCTGATGTCTATATGCTTGGATCTGGAATGTTGAACGTTGTTGCAGCATAAGGCAATAGCGCTTTTGTTATCACAGTACATTGGAATTTTATTGAATCCAAGGCCATAGTCGGTAAGTTGTGATCTCATCCAAAGGACTTGAGCACAACAACCGGACAAAGCAATATATTCAGCTTCCGTACTGGATATCGCAGCGCTTTTCTGCCTTTTAGACGACCAGCTTACAAGTCTATCACCCAAAAGTTGTATACTGCCAGATGTGCTACGGCGTGTATCTTGACAACCAGCATGATCCGCATCTGCAAATGCTGTTAGTGCAAAGGAAGAATCCTTCGGATACCAAAGACCCCGATGTACGGTTCCTTTGAGATACCGAAAGATCCTTTTTACCGCATTTAGGTGCTTTTCGGTAGGCCGAGCCTGATACCGGGCACACATGCATATAGCAAATTGTAGGTCAGGTCTACTGGCTGTAAGATAAAGGAGGGTGCCAATCATACCACGATAGTGTGATGGATCGACAGCTTTCCCATCTTTATCCTCATCCAGTTTGGACTTCTCTACCATGGGAGTATCCACTGGGTCACAAGATTCATAGCCATATTTCTTTAGTGATTCAAGAGCATATTTAGATTGGTTTATGAAGATGCCTCTGGGACTTTGAGAAATCTGTAGTCCTAAGAAAAATGAGATTTTACCCATCATCGACATCTTGAATTTTGAACACATTATTTTAGCAAATAGATCACAAAGTTCAGGAGTAGATGCAGCAAAGATAATATCATCGACATAGATTTGTACCAGTAATAGTTCCTTGCCTTCTCTACGGATGAACAGAGTAGGATCCACTAAGCCTTTTGAGAAGTCATTGGATATCAGGAATGAAGACAACATATCATACCACGCGCGTGGAGCTTGTTTCAACCCATAAAGAGCTTTCTTAAGCTTGTACACGTAGTTAGGTTTGTCTGGATCCACAAATCCGTCCGGTTGGCTAACATAAACCTCTTCTCGTAGATTACCATTCAGAAACGCAGTCTTCACATCCATTTGATAGATGACCATGTTCATATGAGCAACAAACGCTAGAAAAATTCGTATAGCCTCTAATCTTGCAACCGGAGCAAAAGACCTCTCAAAAACGATTCCCTCTTCTTGGCGATAACCCACGAGTGACCAACCGAGCCTTGATTTTCAAAATACCTCCTAACTCATCAACTTATCCTTATAGATCCACTAAAGAGAGATTTACAAAAACTTTTGCAGAGGAGGAACAAGTTCCCAACTTCCAGACGTTCAAAATTCATGAAGTTCCCTCTGCATAGCTTCAATCCAACATAGCTTGAGTTAATGCGTCTTTGTAGTTCTTAGGTTCGACTGATGTGAGAAAGGCATCATAGTAGCAGAATAAGGCTTGTTCATGGAGTTGTAGTCGTGTGGAAACTGGTCTGTCGAGAGCACCGATTATATTCTCAAGTGGGTGATCCTTAGTCCATTAGTCTATTTGTTTCAGAAACTGTGTAATCGGAGCACACGTGTGTATGAATAACATCTGATTGAAGGAGGAATTGATCAGAAGTAACTTCTGAATTTGGAATACCAAAGTACGGATCATTACCCAAATGTCAACTTCAGATATCATGATTTGTCCCTGCTTCAACATCATAATAAATAATAAGAGAGAGTTCTATGTATGTTGTTATGCAGAGTTTAACTTGGTGATGGTGCAATCATGATCAACTATAGTTGAGGAAGGTGAGCCAATTTGATACAGCATGTTCAGTGCAACGCTTCAGTTCAGGAATAGGAGCAATGACTTTTGGTGCTTGTAAATCAACATAGGGTGGGGGATTAAGTGTCTCATCAAACATTGGTTGAAACAATAAATCCCAGTCAGATCTCGAAGGTGGTACAAATGATGTTGAAAAAGGAGGGTTTGGCACGAGTCCTGAACTGATTGTTACAGGAGTCATTTCATGAAGTGCAGGTCCTGAACTGGTGTGTTCAGAAGCCATTGCGGTCAGCTCATCAAAGTCAACATGAATGGTTTCAATTATTCGTCTGGTACGTTTGTTGTAAATCCGGAATACTTTCTTCGTGGGTGCATAGCCAATGAAAATACTAATGTCAGCCTTTGGTTGTAACTTGCCCAAATTATCGCAATCATTCATTGGGTAGCAAAGTGTACCAAATACATGTAGATACGATAGATCGGGAGGTTTGTCGTGTAAAAGCTCGTATGGTGTTTTACCATGACGACGACGTATCATGGAACGATTTTGGGTATAACAGGCTGTGGCAACCGCTTTGGCCCATAGAAATAAAGGAGCTTTTGCATAAATTAACATAGTGCGGGCTGCTTCAATTAGCATATGATTTCGTCTTTCAACAACACCGTTTTGCTGTGGAGAGCGTGCAACGGATGTTTCATGAGAGATGCCAACCTTCTCATAATATTCACGCAATGTCTGATTAACAAACTCAGTTCCATTATCTGTTCTGATGCGACGAACGGTTTCCTTAAGCCGTACTTGGATCATCTTCAAAAAGTTGATAATAAAAGCTGGAGCCTCATCTTTTGATCGCAAACATTTTACCCATGTAAATCGAGAGTAGTCGTCGACAATAACGAGGATGTACTTCTTTCCATTGACACTCGCGACACGCATTGGCCCACACAGATCCATATGCAACAGATAGAGTTTTTCTTGATTGGTATCTTCAGATTTGGGTTTGTGGGGTTTCTTTGAACTTTTGCCTAATGCACATGCAGAACATAAGTGATCCTTTTCAAACTTAAGCTTAGGGAGACCTCGTACAAGTCCATGTCTTGCAAGATGATTGATAGCACCAAAGTTCAAGTGAGATAGACGACGATGCCATAACCAAGACTTGGTTTTAGACGCCTTTGACAATAGACAAATGGGAGAGGATGCCATCATATTCCCAAGTGAGAGTGTATAAAGATTATCCCCTCGAGATCCCATCAACAAATCAACACCTTCTAGATTGCGAATGAAGCATGTGTGTTGACGAAAAGCCACTTCAAGATTGGAATCACAGAATTGTCCCACAGAAAATAGATTATGCCCAAGTCCTTCAACGTAATAAACCCTTGAAATAGTAACATTCCCAATCTGATAGTCTCCATAACCCATTATCTTTGCAACTTGATCATTTCCGAATTTGACTGTACCCAAGAATTTACTGATGAAATTGGTGAGCTGAGAGCGATCTCCGGTCATGTGCTTCGAGCAACCGGAATCCAAATACCAGAGGATGATTTGGACAACCTGCATTCATTTAGAGAAGTAGATGGAATATTGGTTTTTGTGGATCCCCAAGATTTACTGGGTTCCTGTTTGTTAGCAGACATTGGTTTTAAAACCTTAGTTTTGCTAACAGACTCAGTATTCTTATTCTTCCTAGGTTTCCTTGAGTATACCAATTTAACCACAGGTTTGGGTGATTCAGATTCTAGAACTATTGGTTTCCTAGAAGGCACTTCATTAGTAGTGGTAATCCTAGTTAAAGGGCACGCATTTCCTACAATAGTGAAGGTCCGACCGGTAGGTCTCCAAATATATCCTATCTTAGTGAACACTTTTCCTGTTGGTTTCTAAATATCTTTCTTAGATTTTCTCTTCTTAGGTTTAGCATAAAATTTCACATCATTCATAGAGTTAGAAACACACAAATATTATAAAGTCATTGCATCATCACGGTTTAATTCAGACATAATAAGAATTATCTTGTTTCGTGAGATTCTGCACAATCCGCAGATCCAATAACTTTTAAACAGTACATTCCTTTTATCAACTAGATATTAACGTTCCCTAGGGTGAGCTTCTAGTCTTTATTCTTCGAATACTATTTTGGTGGATATTTGCAGATCCTAATCATTCCTGTGGTATTGCTGAAGGGATTTGTGATCTGGCTAGCACAAGTAGAAAGTTTACTCCAGGAAGAATGCAACACCGTTGTTAGAAACTATGTTTGATGTCGAGTCTGGTTTTTGGGGTTGTTGTTTTCTGTGGATGTGTTGTGATTCGGCAAACTATTTCTTGTCCTTTTCCCTCGGTGGTGACCTCAACTTACTTGAGGACCCATAATTGTTTATGCTAGGGCTTGATGATCTACTTATGTGTGAAAGCAAATACTGAAATGAGTTTGGATATACCTAAAGGCAGACTCCTAAAAGTGAAATCTTGAGGATAATTCGCTTTTTACATGTTTGATATATCCCTAAGGACCAAAGCTTCTACTCCTGGGTTTGCTAATAATACGAGGACGTGGAGCAGTCCTTTTATTCAACAAATTATGGGTGTGATTGTTCATATTATCCTTAGACACTTTTGGTATTCAAACAGAGTGGGTCACAGTATCCTCTTTATCTAACCTTTTCCTTTAAGTTTCCTTAACTCATTTTTAGGGCTGCTATGACCAAAACATTGTTCCTGATAAGTTTTGCATTTTAAATCAGAATTCTCCAGACTTATATTGACTTGTTGAATTAACGCATCACATGTTCTTTTGATTGAACAACGTTTTCGGTTTAATCGAGTTCATAAGTTGTTTATAAGTCTGCTTTCAAATGCTCATTCTCAGTATCAAGTTTTGTCCTCTATGTTCACAGTCCGCAATGTTAAGAGTCTCTATTTCATCCATGTACATTATTGTCTGTTACTATCCTCCACATTTCCATTTAAGGACTTAATTTGCTCTTTCAACTTGACAATGACTGTGTCTTTTGCTTGAGACTGAGCTCTCAATTCACTTAATTCAAACAACTGAGTAAAACTTGGAGCATTTTGATTTAAAACATTGTTTTCTTGTTGAAAAATTTTCTTATTAAGTGGAATCAGCTTCTAAAGTTGATACATGTTTTTCTAGAGTTGTAAAACACTTGCAAAGTTTATCGTAGTTTCTTTATCAACAAAATCCTTTTTATTGAGAAGCTCAGTCTTGAGTTCGAGACACTTTTGACATTCATTCACAGTTTCACCACTTGCATTCACAGACAAATTCCACAACAGTCAGTACAATATTCATTATCATTGGCTTGTGCAAAGGCGTTTATTTTCACTCAAAATTGATTCATTTTATCTTCGAAAGTTTGGACCTCCAAGCGATTGTTGTCTCGACAGCCTGTTCATTTGATAAAAAGTCTTAATTGGGGATCCAATCGGCAAGGGTCTTCAACAAGTTATTGGTTGAAGTTATTGAATTTATCTTTTATTTCTTTATAAACGGAATAATTTTCATCTCGAAAAACAAGCCTTTGTATGATTCAAACACACGTTGCCCCTCAGTGATAGCTGTGTTGTAGGCTGTGGTTCTTTCTTTGACACCTGATCAAAGCCAGTAAAGATAGCGTTTAAGCTCTTTCAAGCTCTTTTTAGTTTTCATCGTACTTACTTTAGGAAAGTTCTTTGGAACTTCAACTATGACGGTTGGTGGCCAGATTGGAGATGGGTATAATGCTGGGATCCGATTGTCGTTTCAATAGGCATGTTTACTATATAAAATCAGATTGTCGAAAATTGTTTGTAGTAATCGTTATTAAGAATGCATAATTGATGGGTTTGTGTTCATCTATGTTTCTCAAACAATGGATCTTGTTCTTTTCAAAAGCAATTTTTTGAAGACTCTTCTTCACAAAGCTTTAAATGTTTCATCAGAAGCAGAAATCATAATAGTATCCATTTTAAGAATGGTTATTCCCGTCATACAGCCTTTGGTTGACTCCGAGCTTTCTTCAGATGAAAGGTTTTTCCAAACCGATAGCTTTGTTTCGTGGAAAATCATAACAAATTTGGATTTAGTTCATCTGATGATACAGTTTGCGCAGATTGGACCTCTTTGAAAATGATGTTATCAAGTTGCTTGATTTTCTTTTCTAAAGCAATTTCTCTATCAATACATCTGTTTTCTTCCATTTTTAAATCATTTTTGAGATCAGAAATTGTTTTCATTAAAGAATCCTTTTCTTGCACTTGTTTGAAAAGATTTTGTTAAGAAGTTACAAGCTCGGCATATGTTCATTTTTGTCATGAAAAACTATTTCAACATTTGCATTTTCTTTTTCAAACATCTTTAACCTCTTCTTTATTTTGTCAAGCTCGGTAGTCAAAGCTGATTAACAGTGGTGCAGCTTGCGTCACTTGGGTAGATAATTGTTCAAAACATAGAGATAATATCACGGACTCTTGATTGAGCAGAGGAGTTAGGATTCTGGACAGTTCCTGTTGTGGTTCCACTCAGGTACTGAGAATAAAGGAATGATATTGCCTATTCACTAGTTATTTCAGTTTCTGGACTGACTTCACTATCATTAGGACTATTCAGAAGACGTCATTATCTGCTCACTTTGAATTAAAATAAATCATGTTCAGATTATCTGGCATTGAGGTACCTCAGTGAGTGCATTGAGCCATTCCTGGACAGATTCGCCATAGAGCAATCTTGGCTGGTTGAGTTCATCACAATCAGGTCATAGGACATCCAGGATCATGGCCTTGTATAGCTAGCATTGGGTGTGATGACTGTTGAGAGGTTTTGATTGTCTGGAAGTCCTTGGATCTGCCAAAATGCTATTTTTCCTCAGTTAAAGTTGACCCTCTTGAGCTTGAACAGCAAAACACTTTATCGTTGAACCATGTTTCATCCCTTTTCCGCTTAGGTTTAGTACACTGCTTGGCAATATGACCCTCCCCTTTGCAATTGTAACAAATAACAGGTCCGTTGTTTTCCGTGTTGCTTCCACTTGCCACCAGGTGTTGTATTTTTCTTGTTGTTTCCAGTAGCATAAGTAGTTTGTTCCCCTGAACAGGTTGCACAGTTACTTTTCATATGATGGTAGGCTTGTTGACGATGGGTTTTTTTTGACCAATGTCTTAGTGATTGGTTGGTAGTAGGATAACGGGATGTGACAACAGCAGTTAAAAATGACATCATGTGATTAATTGCATCAATTGGATCATCCCCTTTCTGGAATCTTTTGAACAACTAGATGGAGTTGGTTGGCGAAAATTTAGGTTTGTTGGTTTGATAGGATTTGTTGGGGAGAGCATATTCCAATTGTGGGATTGATGGTTGTGGAGAATAAACATTGTGGTAAACGGTGGATTGATACTCATTTGTTGGATAAGTAATTGAAAGAGGTGTTGATTGATTGGTTGTGAATTTGTTGAGTTTGATATGGTTGTTAACAAACTGTGATAGACTATATCGGTGAAACGTAAAGTTTGAGATAGAGGGACCGTGGGTTGATTGTGTAGATGAGATTGATAAGCTGGGCCTGAGTTTTAATTGGTGAGAGATGCAACTAAAAGCAAGAGGATCGGGGTTGCGTTCATGCATTCAACGAACTTCAATTTGATGTCTTTTCATGGTGTTCGCAGGTAAGCATGAAGGCTGATCAACATTGGTAGTGTGCATGTCTTTGACCAAGTTAACATCAGAAGTAACAATTTGCTCCATTCATCAGGAAGGAGTGTTAGAACTTGGTTGTTTACTTGAAACTGCTCCTAGTGGCATCCTTGTATATGTTCATATCATTGAGTACAGAGTGAACCTCAGGTAGCGACTCAATGTAGCCGTCTCTCCGTTTCTTGTAAGTGAACTTATCCGAATTCATATACAGCTTGCACTCACGTTTTGTTTTGGATTAATGCGTTCCTTGCATTAGCTTTTAATCTTCTCCCACAAGATCTGTTGCCACCGATGTTGACTCACAAGAGCATTGATTTCAGTGGCGGCCTTGGAGAATGTTGTTTATAGCTTTGATGTCGCATTCTGCTTGATGCTTTCAGTGCGGAGTCAGTTCAAACATATTCCTTTAAGCTTGTTACTCCATCCTCATGTGATTGAAGCCAAAACAAGTGGGCCTTTTTCAACAGATGCTAGAATCATCCTTCCATGTGGTTATCTTATATAAAGTTTCATTCTGTTTTCATGAATCATACAAGTGTTTTTTCAAAGCATCGGGGTTTGTTGTCTCCTTAGAAAAGGAAGTGATTATCAGCAGAGTCGTCATTGTGGTATCAAAAAGATTTACAGATGAATCGATCGGGTTGGTAGAAAGTAATTGTGTTGGTATGTGATTTTTGAGTCTTGAAATGAAAAACATAAAAAAAAAACCCTACACGGGATTTTACAATTCTAGACAAAACCGGGAAAACAAGTATTTGTTTCACAGGATTTTACAAGTCAAAGAAAGAACCGTATAATTTAGAAATGAGTTTGTTAAGTTTAAATCTAATTTGGTTTCACTAGTTCGGTTAACAAAAAATTAGCTTGTTCGGTCCTTACTCGTTCGGTCCTACTCGTTCGATTGTCAAAGTACACCTAGTTCGGTCCTACTCGTTCGGTCCTGCTTGTTCGGTTGTCACTAGGAAAGAACTCGTTCGGTTGTCACTAGGAAAGTACTCGTTCGGTTGTCACTAGGAAAGAACTCGTTCGGTTGTCACTAGGAAAGAACTCGTTCCGGTGTGTACACTGGAAAGACTCGTTCGGTGTTACTAGGAAAGACCGTTCGGTTGTTCACTAGGAAGTACTCGTTCGGTTGTTCACTAGGAAAGAACTCGTCGGTTGTCACTAGGAAAAGAACGCGTTCGGTTCCACTTTTAGTAATGATCTGTTCGGTTTCAAACTAGAATATGCTAGTTCGGTTGGACTTGTTAGGGTTACCGTGCGGTTCTCCTTGTTCGGTCCAACTCGAAGTCTCGTCTCAATACTACGTATCTCAAAAATCTTCAAAATCAAAAAAAACACGATTCATTTTCAATGATTTTTAGCAAAAACTTCTTGGTACAACTAGTCGTTACTAACCCTTATAGGAACAATAAAAAATGCCAAATAACTTATAAGGTTTTTATGCCAAAAAAAAATGAATCACTATTTTGCCTCTTTCTGTCAAAAGGTTTTTGAACACAATCAAACCATTAAAACTAAACACACCACTCCATGGCTCTTGATACCAATTGTAGAAAACTAGTAATCTTATGATCAAACCAAGAACAAGAGTGAGATGTGGGTTGTGATGTTAGATATAGAATGGATGGAAAATTGGATGAAATGTATTATGAAAATGGAAAAATGGAACAACCAACCCCTCTCCAAGGCTAGGAGAGGGATTAAATACATGAATGATGGCCGGCCATGGGCTAGGATGGGCCTCCCATGGGCCTTGGGCCGGACTAGATTACTCATCTAATTATTACACTAACTACGAGCTAAGACTTGTTACAACTTGGAAGTGACCGACACTTTTTGTGTTTCCAACAGCTACCATATGTTTGTACACGACACATAAACATGACCAATGGGGCGTGAGCACTAGAGAAAATCTCAAATGGGCAGAACTTAATATTGATAAGGGAGAATAGCATATATTGATCTCTTGTGTTGAGACTTAAGCCTTAAACTTTAAACTTTTATTTCTTCTTCTATCTCTTTTTTATACCATTGCAATAACTAAGGCTGGCACGAAACTTTTTTTTTCAACTTTGATTTCTTCAGCGGAATAGCATTAAAAGGGAGTGCTGCAGTTACAGGAGCTTACGGGATTTATTTCACCTCATAACATATGATTTTGTCTATAAATTAATCTCACTTGGGTCTAGTAAATGATGATCAAGCATAAGTTCTAGAGCTACTAAATTACCGGCTTACTCGTATATAATTTTCAACCAATACCATTGCTCCAGAAAAGGCGAAAAATTACAAATATACAGCCGTAACAATGGATGAGACACTTGTAATTGCATTCAAACCTTAACTCGAACAAGCTAAAGGCATCAATTTTCTTAGGTACCAAAGGTGGATATCCGAATTCTTTTAAGGCTTTTAAATTCTCACAATTTAGTGGACTGGTTTTGTGCTAGTTATAGTGTCTATCCGGTTGGACTTGCCTTAGTAAGAGCATATTTAATATTTAAAAGAAAAGCAAATATATTATTTATTTTTTTAAGATTTCTATAAAATATTAGTTGAAAATTTTTGGCAGGGCAAACATGGAGAGATATGATTAATTTTTCCTATTTGGCTCCCCACCACACTTAAGTTGAACTTTGCCCTCAATTTGATAATTGATAAACTAGAAATAGGGAAAATGGTACTTCTCAAGGCATAGAGAAATGTAGCTACAAGAGAGCTATCATTTAGCACACGCTATAATTTTCCAGGCTTAAACTATATTACCTATAGAAGTAAACACAAAAGCACACAAAGAGAAAATATTTTTGTTGATTTTTTTAGATAAAAGATATTAGTAGAGGAATGGAGGAGGAACTTCTCCACACTTAAGTGAAAGCACGGGTTGCCTCCCGAGAAGCGCTTCATTTTTTAAGAGAGTCGTTAGCTAGACTCGTATTTCGGGGTTCATTTGTTTGGGTAAAAGGGAATGACTGCTTCCCTTGGGTCATTATCTTCTTTGAGTCGGTGACCATTGACTATGAACGTTTTTCCATCTTTTCCATAAAGTTCAACATATCCGGATGGATATTGATGTTTCACTACATAAGGTCCCAACCATTGAGATCTAAGTTTCGGTTGTTTAAACTTGTACTTTGAGTGAAAAAGTAGGACTTTATTTCCTTGCTTGAATTCCTTTCTCATTCGTAATTTCCTGTCATGCCAGACTTTGGTTCTTTCCTTGTATAGACGAGAGTTTTCATATGCTTGGTATCTAAATTCGTCTAACTCGTGCAATTGGAACATTCTTTTCTCACCAGCAGCGATTAAATTTGGGTTGCAATTCTTCAGTGCCCAGTATGCAGGGTGTTCAATTTCAAATGGTAAATGGCAATTCTTTCCATATATTAGTTTGTATGGTGTGGTACTAGTAGGTGTTTTGTAGGCAGTACGAAAAGCCCACAGAGCATCATCAAGTTTTCTTGACTAAATAGCAGGATTGTCTTTAATAGTTTTTTCAAGAATTCTTTTAAGAGCCATGTTCGTGTTTTCAACTTGACCACTAGTTTGAGGGTGATAAGATGTAGAGAAATGGTGGTTAACTCCATATCTTTTCATGGTTTTTTCCATTATTTTGTTACAGAAGTGGGTACCTCGGTCGCTGATTAGAGCTTTGGGCATTCCAAAACGGCAAAATAGCTTCTTTAGAAAAGTGATTACTACTCGGGCGTCATTGGTTGGTAAAGCTTGAGCTTCAACCCATTTAAATACGTAATCTACGGCGACTAAAATGTATTCAAACTTATATGATTTCGGGAATGGACCCATAAAGTCGATACCCCATATGTCGAGAATTTCACATACTTGAATGTTGTTCAAGGGCATCTCATCACGTTTTGATATATTTCTGGTCTTTTGGCATGCTTCACATAAGCGGACTAGAGTATGAGCTTCTTTGATGATTGTTGGCCAGTAAAATCCTAAATTAAGGACTTTTTTAGCAGTTATGTCGGGTCCATAATGTCTACCTGTTGGTCTGTGGTGACATTTATCTAAAATGGTTCGGGTTTCTTGTCAGATATACAACGTCTGATCATACCATCGGAACATTCTTTGAAAAGGTAAGATTCGTCCCAAAAGCAGTGTTTGAGGTTAGAGAAAAATTTATTCTTTTGTTGATATGTCATCCCTTTTGGTATAATATTACCGACTAGGTAGTTTGTAAAGTCTGCGAACCACGATTCGTCTTTGGTGTTGATTTCCATAAGAGTTTCTCTGGGAAAGTTATCATCGACTTCACTATCATCGCTTGTCTCATCGTTCTCAAGTCGGGATAAATGATCGGCTACAACATTTTCGGTACCTTTTCTATCTTTGATTTCTATGTCGAATTCTTGTAGAAGTAAGATCCAACGAATAAGGCGTAGTTTAGCATCTTGCTTTTTGAATAAGTGTCTTAGAGCTAAATGATCAGTATGAACAATAGTTTTTGAGAGAATAAGATAGGATCTGAATTTGTCAAATGCAAAAACTACAGCCATAAGTTCTTTTTTGGTTACGGTGTATTTTTGTTGAGCGGAATTAAGGGTTTTACTTGCAAAGTAGATCGGGTGAAAGTTTTTATCATCTTTTTGACCTAAAACGGCTCCTACAGCGAAATCACTTGCATCACACATAAGTTCAAACGGAAGATTCCAGTTCGGGCTTACAATCACAGGAGCACATCTGAGTTTCTCTTTCAATAATTCAAAAGCTTTTTTGACATTCATCGTCGAATTCAAATGGAGTATCTTTTTCGAGCAGTTTAGTTATAGGTCGAGCAATTTTCGAGAAGTCTTTAATGAAACGTCGGTAAAAACCGGCATGTCCGAGAAAGCTTCTAACAACTTTGATATTAGTAGGGGGTGGAAGTTTTGAGATCACATCGATTTTTGCTTTGTCGACTTCAAGTCCTACACTGGACACCTTGTATCCGAGCACAATTCCTTCTTTAACCATGAAATGACATTTTTTCCTGTTTAAGACGAGATGAGCGTCTTTACAACATTGGAGCATTTTATCAAGGTTGTTTAGGTATGTGTTGAAAGAGTTTCCAAAGACGAAGAAATCGTCCATGAATACTTCGACTCATTCTTCAATAATCGATGCATACTCGCCAACCTGTAATGGTTCTGCTTGGAACAAGTTCATCATTTTCGTTGGTTACAACTGCAATACCACCTTTCTTGGGTACACAGTGGACAGGACTAACCCAAGGACTATCAGCAATTAGATAAATTATGCCGGTATCCAAGAGTTTCATAATTTCTTTTTTGACAACTTCCTGTATGTTCGGATTTAACCTTCGTTGTTTTTGGACAACGAGTTTCTTATCATCTAGAAGTTGTATCTTGTGTTTGCAAAATGATGGGCAAATACCAGGAATATCTGTTGTTTTCCAAGCAAAGGCTTGCTTGTGCTTTTTAAGGACAGATATGAGTTTTTTTTCTTTTCTTTGAATAGCTGAGATGATATGATAACAAGAAGAAAAGAGGGTTCTTCCAGGAATACATATTCCAGATTATCAGGAAGGGGTTTAAGTTCGAGATCTGTAGGAGGTTCTTCGAGAGATGTTTTGATCTTATAATCAGTATTGATGGTGATTTTTTCGAATGGCGGATCTTTGGTATCGGATTCAGAGTCAGAGTTTTCATCAGCAGTCATTGCCATGAATTCATCAAATTCAGCAAAGATTTCTTCTTCGAGAAGGGTTCCTTCAATGGAATGCAGAATTTTACTACCTTCATTTAGAAGAGCGTCGAAATCTTCTTCTAATATTTTATCGATGACATCGATAGTAAAACAGGTATCATCGTTTGAATAGGAGTACTTCATTGCAGAATCGATATTGAAAATCATTCATTCTGTCCCAACTCCAAGGTTGAGTTGTTTCTGTTTAACTCGAATTACTGCATCAGCAGTGTGAAGAAAGGGTCGTCCCAAAATAAGTAGAACTTTACTATCAAATAATGATGATAATAGTTGCCACATGGTAGATAATTGCTAAATAACATACTGATGGAATCGGATTTCTTAATACCACGAACATCGATACACTCAGACATACATGTGCACATATCAAACATGTGCATCACATGAGAAATCTTTAATATGAGGTATTTGACTGATCAGTGGACACGAAATTGATGTACGTCTTCGAGAAGTAGAACTTATAATGCTAAGCTACCAACTAATATGAGCGACTATTCATTTGCTTAGCCCAAATATAGTTTAAAATTGGCCTTTAGTAAACTTGAACCAAACCTAAAAACATGCATACACAGAGATTTGAGTCTATTTGCCTGACACAAATTAGTATAACACATACGCAAAGATCAAACCAAGCATAAGTATATGAAATTAATATAGAAATACCCAATACTGAATTTGAAGAACACTTAGAAATAATTTTAATATTTTCACTTGGCCAAATCTTTCAAGGCAGAATTAGCAACATAAAATAGCATGCACATACTGCGTAATTAGCTTCTACTCATGGGACGTTACTTATATCAGCCATCATAAGAGTTTCAATGACAGGAGGAGGATAAAGAACATCTTCATGTTCATCATCAACATCGTCCATTGCAAGTTTTGCAAGAAAGTGACCTATGTACTTAACTTGGGACTTTTTGTATACAAATCAGGTTTCTCATGAATATCAAAAGCAAACAAATAATCAGTTCCATAGTGGTATTTTGTAACCGTAGGCTATCGATTAGCTCAATTCCTTTAAACACGACCAAAATTTGGTGGTCGGGTAAGAGGTCAAATCTTGTGATTGTTAAGTGGGCCAGCTTGGTCTAACCTGCATACCCTCTCTTCTCTTTTCTTAAGTTTGAAAATTACAGATAATCATTGCTTTTTGGCATTACTCTTGTGACTGGTGCATTTGGCATGCTCAGCCCGTTCAACTTGTTTTTTCTTAATACCTCAAATTAAGTAACTCTATCACAGTACACGTAACACAAATACTCAATATTCATTCTATGTCTTTAGTCTATACTATGTAGTTTACCTTAATCTAATTCGATACTTCTGGCCTAGAATTTCCTCATTTTGGATATTTAGCATCCTGCACCATTTGATATTTGTTATTATGCAAGTTAGATATTTTAAAAATTATGAGTATACTAAAAATGGTAGACAATTAAAATGGTATAATACCGATAGACTGCATCTCTAATTTGCTTGTGGAGCGCATCTGCCTTAATTATTTGACAAATTGTACATTAAAAAAGAAAAGAAAAAGTAAGTTCCAATATACTGACTAACCTGAAATCACGAGTCGATTGCACTTGTTTGAGTTTCATCAATTCCTTATGCCGCCTATTTACCAATGTCTGCAAATGACAATCTCTAATAGTTATAAGTTGAGATGGATTGATCACATTATCAATGAGTTATGCATAAAAAAGGAATGAGAATAAGAAGGATATGCATGCATGCTTATCTGCACGTGTTAGTACAATGGAATGACTTTAAATAGGAATGTTTTAAACCATATTGAATTGGCCATCTTTGTTAATACGTTTTGCAGTTGATAAAAAGAAAGTGATTGAGAAGATAATTTCAAACCTGATTGCAGGCTGGTCACGAATGATCTGTGCATCCGGTACATTAAATGCAGCTTTAAGGAAATGAGCCAAAGGTTGACCAGAAGTGTGAGGAAATGATTTAGAAACGGCGTGAGCACCAATGGTACTACTCCAGTAGTTGCATCACCAAATTCAACGCGCACAGTGGTTCCCTATAAAACTACTTGTTTGATATGTTTAATTTTTACCAATATATAAGAAGTGATTTTTTTAAGAATTTAACAGATACAAAACTACTTGTTTGATCATGAGTCGTGGGGTCTGACCCGTTTTTGCCCAAATTTGAAGCAAATGAGTTGATACCATTAACCTTGTCTCCCTCGACATCAGGAATGTCCTAAGGTTTCACGGTTCATATATAGGTACAATGAATATTAGGAAATAAAAAAGCAAAAAAGATGAGACAATTGCTTCATATTAGATAGAAAGAATGTCATGTATATTAGATAAAAAATGGCATGCTCCGAAAGTAAGAGTGTTCTTCCTTTAATAAGAGTCTGTAACATGGTTCATCTTAATTATATAGCTAATTAGCCATATATATTGTCTTACTTGTTTAAATCCCCTTCTAAACATATTTTAACTTATAACGAATATGTGTACATATTTAACCTGAGCGTGAAGGTGGAACAAAATTAGAACGATAGCTCCTTGAACTGACCAAAGGCACGGTGCAGCAAGAACAGGAATCCTCTTCCACCGTAATAATGGTACCTATATAAAGGCTCGACCTGTATACACATTAGAAGGGTAAGTGTGGGTTATATATACCAAGTCAGGTAACTTACAATCATAACTAACTATGTTTGAAATACACTAATTACATGACTCAATCAAGAGAGTATGCTGTTCCAAAAGCATACCATAAGAACAAACCCAACTTCAAAGGCTAAGAATTAACACTCCATCCTACGTAAAATCCCTAAGAAGCATCAACACACGTACCATTAGAATAGATATACAGTAAAATTACATAGATATTCATAAGTTTTGTAATTGGTTAAAGCCCCCCCCCTATCTATCCCATAACCACCCCCCCCCAAACACCATATGGGTTGCTTATAAAATTAAACGAGAGATTTTGAAATTTAGAAGTGAGATGTCGCCCCTGTTTAAAACGTGATGGATTAAGACACGTTCTTAGTTGAAAGCCTTAACGTTTTATAGACGTTAAAAATGGAGTGACAATGCATCTAGTGGCTAGACTACCTTCTGAGTCACAACCATCATCTTGACCATCATACTACAGGCAAAAAATATTTATAGAGTGGTCAATATTAGTTAGCTACTAGGCTTAAAATTGAGTAACGGAGTTACTAAGCCCGAATCCCATAAAACCCAAAACATAAATACTTGTAAATAAACTCAAATCCATGAAATTTTTTAAAGCTTCAAAAAAAATCACGCTATAGCCCGCTTTATGGCGCCTTATCGCGCTTTATTGCACGCCACGCTTCAAGATGGCGCTTTGGCCTGTTTCGTAACGTGGAGACCACGCCTCGCGCTATGACGCCGCTATAGCGCGCTATTTAGAACCCTGATGCTGGTATATATTGTCTAAAAAAAGTATTAAAAAATTCCCTTTGAGGGCAATATAAAATACGATTCATATTTTCACGCCCAACTTAGACGATCTAGACGACTTAGATAAAGCTCGTGATCGAATTAGTAATTCATTATAACGTGTAGTCGATACCATGATCGATTTACAAAGAGAATAAATGTGTATTTTTTTTATAAAAATCGAGATGACCGATTAAAGAGGGCTTTTGAAGAAATAAGTCATCGATTTAATACCTACTCATGACTAAAAGGTCACTAGAATAGTTACTCATTTCCTGAGGATAGGTCCGTAAAGAAAAGTCAGTCGGCACTCAAAAAGGTGCACGGGGTTAAGGTTTCCCTACCAATTTAACCTTTGGAGAAAACAACGTTTGGAAAGAAATATAGATTGAACATATTTCAAGTCAAAAAATAGTTCCTATACATTTTGTAAATTCAAAAAATTACTTATACGTGTGACAAGATTTGATGTATCATACGTTTGTAACATCTAGTGTTTTGATGATGTACGTTTACACATGTGATACCCTACACAGTGATACTATATATGTTAGTCACCTCGTTTCACCTGCAACATTTTAAGTCTCACTGTTTCAGTGATGATACAAAAGTGAAGAGTAAGAAGTATTTCTCTACGGTTTTTTCTTCACGGTATAATTAACCGTGGACTTTTTTTTATATTGATCAAAATTTTGTCACATTTATATGTGTCACAAATCTTTAAAAAAATAATTCACGCATATAAGTGTGTATAATTACAAAAAAGCTACACTTAAAAGTGAATAATTTTTTTATTAAAATGCCCCACTTATTAGTGTAGACAACTTGATACTTTTCCACACTTTTAGGTGTGAATATTTAATAATGTTTACATATTTTTGTAATTTTGCCACATTTTTAGGTGTGGATATTCAAAGAATGTTCCACACTTTTAAATATAGTCATTTTGATAATATTTCCACACTTATATGTGTAGGAAAATTTGTCACACACATTATTACTGCATATAGCAAAGTATAGCCATTATAATTTTACACATTTTTAAGCGTGGACATTTAACCTTAAAAATATAGATAATTCAACTAATTTTTTGTAGTGTACATAGTGTGGTTGATATGATACAGGTTATAAATAGCGTGAGGCGTGGCGTGGCGGCATGACAAAGCCTCACGCCTTTGCGAGCCATGACGAGTCATGACGTTTTTAAAGCGTGACTTAAAGTGACACAAAATATGAAAATATTAATAATTTATATATTTATATCATATTACAAATATGTTGAGTTTTCAAAAAGTGTCATACATAAGGAATAAAGTCAAGAAACTATCTTTGCATTCAATCTTTTTCATTTCTATATAAAAATACGATTTTTATCGAGATTGAATTCAAAAAAGCCTCAACGCATCACGTTTTATCGCGTCTTATCACATTTTTTCACTTGTCATCTCACGTCAAGCCTTAAGCCCAAGCCTTGGTCTATTGCGTGGCGTGGAGGTCACGCCTCGCGCCTTTGCGAGGCATTTGCGCGCCTTTTAGAACCATGCATAAAATTGAAAATAGTGTCAGTTGTCCACATAAATTGTTACATTTAATTCGTGTATCCTGTATCGTTGGATTTTTCGTTTCAATGTTACAATATTTTAGTTTTGTTCCCGTGTAGTACGATATAGTAAGATAGAAATTACCTTGTCCAAAATCTGGAAGCAAAGTTTATGTTAATACAAATAATGTCCAAAAATGTTATTTATATTTTTCGACCTCTCAATGTTTTGATAATAACAAAATGTGAAAACGTTTACGATAAAATTAAACTTTTATAAATTAATAATCATAAAATTCTATTTC
>BQNB010048756.1:0-42400 GCA_026074375.1 Tanacetum coccineum
TTGGGAACCAACAAGTTCACCGGAACTTATTATGATAATACCTCAGTTGAGAATATTATATTTTGGTATTTTACCAATTTGTGAATTTTATTTGTAAATTAAAGACAATGTTTTTATGTTTTTGGTTTTTCTTTGGTTTTTTTAACTGATAATTATACTAAAAGAAATGAAAAATATTTTTGTACTTTTTTATATTTATAATAAAAGAAAATATTCACAATTTCAAAAACAGATGGTCAAACGTAAAGATAAACGGTTGCACAGCCTCCCCGGCTTAGCTTATTAAAAAGTGAGATTTAGCAAAAACTTAAAACATGAAAGTTGTTAAACAGCTTATTCTCTACAACATTAACAAAAGGACTTTCAACTTTTGACCACAGAATAAGCTAGAAAATAAGCTTAAAGTTGACAGTTGGGCTAAAATGGCTTAAAAGCCAATTTTTCTAAGTCTTTTTGCTACTTATGGTCGAATAAGCTAAGCTAAGGACTAAAATAAGCAAAAGGGAATTAAACTAACTTAATTAAGCTAAAAAGGAAAGGAAGAGCTAAACTAGATAAGCTGTGGGGAGCTTATTGTGATAGAAAAGCTTAAACAAAGCTTAAAGGCTAAAAATGCTTAAGACTAGGACAAATAAGCTAGAAAAAGAGTAAATAAGCTAAACAACTACTTAAACTAACCTAAAATGCTATTAGGAAACAACTGAGCTTATGAAATAAGCTCAATAAGCCAAAGTCAAAAAATAAGCAATCCCTATGCCTAAGTTAAACTAAAAACAGCCAAGAGGCAAGATTGGGCTTAAAAATAAGCAACCAAATAAGCTTCCTAAGGCCTGAAACTTTGAGGGCTTATTTAAGAGCTTATAGACTCTTAAAATAAGCCAAAAACTTGGGCTTAAGTGTGCTTAATGGCTGAGAAAGATGACCCTAAAGTTCCCCCTTTGCACCAGGGGAACTTTAAGGCAAATCTCAAGGGCTTATTTGACAGCTTATTTTAAGCTGTCAAATAAGCTCTAAAAACACAAAGAAGCTCAAACAGATTGAGTGCTATAGCTAAGGGGCTTGTGCACCAATTTTCAGCTTTTAAAAATCAATTCTACTTGCTTATTTTTGATAGTGAAAAAGGTGGTTGGGGCTTGTTAAAACTGTGGCACTAAGAAACTTGGGTGAATTTGACCCAAGAAGTCAAAACACCCAAAGGTTTTGACAGGAGTTTTAACACACACAAAACACACTTTTTTAATGCTTGAACTCAAACCTACAAGTGCTTAATCAAATAAGCACTTGTGGGTTTCTTAAAAACCTAACAGTTTCAAAGTGGGTTCATAAACCTTTGAAAAACAAATTTTCAACTAAAAAACTTTTAAAAACAGCTTTAAACTAGCTCAAAGATGATGCTTAAACTGACTAAGTGACCCTAACCCAAAGTCAAAACATTTTGACCCGTTTTTAGGCTTATGCCAAACACCCTTTTACTTAAAACTGCCAAACTAAAGTGGGCTTAAAAATCTATTTTAAAGCTAAAACTTTTAAAACCTTTTATCCACTTCTACTTAAAATGACCTAGTTAAACTATTTAAGCTATAAATTGCCTAGCTTATTTTGAAAAATAAGCTAGTTTCTCTACTAGCTTTTTGCACTAATATGACAATTTTAAGTTATAAACTAAGATTACATAAGTTTAACCTAATGAAAACTGAAAACAGCTAGATATTAAACCTAAACAAACATGTTTGAAAAGAATAAAAGCAAATAAGCTAGTGTCTAAAGCTAAAAATTAAGCTAAATGGAAATTGAGAATTGAAACCTTGGATTTTGTTGTCTCAGAACCAAGGCCACTCTTTCTGAGTGAGTGGCCTAAAAACCCTGTCCTAATGGCTCCTTAGCCTCTAAACCCTGAGCAATAAGCTCAATAAGCTTATATTAGCTTATTTCTCCAAAATGCTTCAAAAATGAACTCAATTGGTCTTTTATGAACTGAATTCAAATGAAAACAGTATGAAAGGGCTTATAACAAGTTTTAAACTGAAATGGAGCTTATTAAGAAGAATAAGCTCTAATGAGCTTATTGAGAGCTTATTGAGTAAAAAGAGCTTATTATTGGAAATAAAGAACAAGTAAACTTTGAAAACTGAATTTTATTCCTCAAATGAAGAAGTACAAGCTGAAAGAACAAGATTACAAATGCTTAAAGCTTAATTGCTAAAATAACTTAAGAAAAATGCTTAAAATTCAATTGCTAAAAAAAACTTGAGAAAAATGCTTAAAAATACGAAAAAATATTACAAACTGAAATTAAAACTTGCTGCTCTTGTTCTTCTGTCTTCTACAACTTTTATAGCTGAGTCCTTGTGTTAGTTGTGTGAGAGGGGGAGAAGCAAACGAATCCTAGCCCTCCAATTTCATCAAAAAGCAATCTTGGTCGTCGAACAAGGCCTTGGGAGGTGTGGGATTGCCAACTTGGCAATCTCACAGCTGGGAAAGTTAGTGGAGGAGGGGGGAGGTGATTGTCCATGGAGGTGGGGAAGAAACACAGGGTAAAAACGGGGTGGAGAACCTGTTGTCGGGGTGAATTTTTTGTTTTTTTGGGGGGAAAAAGAAGGCGGGAAAAATCGTTTGGGTTATAACAGAGTGAGGGTTTTAGGAATTGGCAAAGTTGGTCCCTAATGGTTACTTGTGTTATTGCACATTTCGTCCTTGTGGTTATATAACTTTTGGGGACTTGGCAAAACAAGTCCCCAAGAGTTATATAACTCTTTTCACCATAAGTCCTTTGTGGTTACAAGTACTAAGACTTGACAGCTTTTCCCCTTCTAGTATAACTTTGCTGAATTGACAGTTTGGCCCCTTGTCTTCTTTTCTCCTCTTTTCTTTTTTAAAGATAAGTTTAGGGATTTACAATTTCAGTCCCTAAACTTATATTTTCTTGACTTTGGCCGCGGGGTTGACTGGGTTGACTTTGACTTTGACCAGTTGACTTTTTGACTGATTTGTACTTTCGGCTTTGTTTTGGCTTGTCCTTTCACAGTCCTTTCAGATGTTCCGAGTCCGGTTTTTGTCGTTTTGGCTTTGTTTTAGTCCTTTTTCTTAGTTATCCGTTCCTGCACAATACAATTAGCCAAAACAGTAAGCATTATATTTGGATTTTAGTCTCGTTTTTTGGTTATTTTTAGCTTCGTTTTTAAAGTAAAGGTTCTTCCTAATTATTTGTGATTTAAGCACATTCCAGTATATTGGACTTAGATTCGTAAGGATAAACGAAGCTTTCGACATATTTGAAATATTTAGTAGGAAAATCCAAAACCATAAACTAGGTTGTTCTTATAGATAATGTCAATACGATACCTACCACGATAGATGAATTTAATTGATTGCGGTGAATTTGGAGAGTTTTTGTAGTGCCAACCTGGTATTACATCATAACTTCTCGGCTATCTACGAACTCCCAATCAGACAATATTTGGGGTCTTGGTCGAAGAGGAAAAATAGGACTACTTCAAGAAATGAGTAGGGACTATGTTGACATGAGCAAATCGTTACCACAAAATTTTGGTGTAAACGTCGTTCGTAGATACTTCAACATATATTCGTGCACTGAATCTCATTAGAGCCATTCTTTAGGAAAACATAAATCACCTTTTGAACTCTTAAGAGGTAGGAAACCTAACTATTAACTATTTAGGTGTTTGGAAGCATGTGCTTCATTTTAAACACTAAAGACTACCTTACCAAGTTTGACCCAAAGTCATACGAAGGTATCTTTTTAGGTTACTCCCAAAATAGTAAATCCTACATCATCCTTAATAAAACACACACTAGGAATATTCCGGAAGAATCACTCAACGTGAATTTCGATGAAAACTCCTCCACATCTAGACATCACCCTTGGTGTAATGTCTGATGACTTAGATGAAGAAGAAGCTATATAGGGGCAACTCGGAAAAGAAAAACTAAAAATGTAGTTGAGGATGAACCACTAGGAAATTGACGAAAATAGTCAATTATTAAAGGAATTCTAGGAACTTCCTTTAGAGAAAGATCATAGGAAACCTTAACCAATGAACCCGTAGTCACAAGCTCAAAACTCCAAAGTAACTTGTCTTTTTATTTTATAGTTCAAATAGAAAGCCTAAGAACTGTGAAATGAGCTTAGGTGCTGAAAGTTGGATGGACGCTATGCAAGAATATTTAAATACTAATTTCATTGCTAACGCGTTTTGGGTAGTTAGTTCCACACACCTAAGAATATGAAAACTCATAGGAAAACTAAAGGGTGTTTAGAAATAAATTGAGGAACGGTGTTGTTTCTTGAAAATAAGGCTAGGTTAGTTTGATCAAGGTTACAAACCAACAAAAGAGGGCATTGATAGATTGAAACTTATGCCCCGGTTGCTCATGACTTAAGTCTCCCCACCCCCCCCATTGAGAATATTATTAAACCTAATCTTAGTGCCTTAGATGTAAACTATTCCAAAATAGAATGTAAAAAGTGGAATTCCTGAACGGTTTTTTCAATGAGGAGGTGTTACGTTGGAATAACCTCCTGGATTCATTGATTGTTAAAAAACCGGATCATGTTTTATAAATTGATGAAACGCTTTGTCGCTATGGTCTTAAACAAGAACCCAAAGCTGGTAGATAGATTAAAAGCTTCTGTTATTAACAGATTGAATTATAATAAATGGGAATGGCTAGATAAAACTCTTTTTACTGTATGAACGAAAAAGTTCAAATATCATCATTGTTCAAATACTATGTCACAATGACATTAATTCAGATCAACTTGTCAAGACATGTGTGATAAATTGCAAATCATGCATGATGAGTTTTGAGTATGAGCATGTGGGTGAACTTAACTTCTTCCTTGGATTACAATAAAACAAAATAGGAAGTGGTATCTTCTTTAATCAATCTACTGTTTATTAAAGAAATACTTAAGAAATTTGGTCCTAAAAGATTCTAAACCAATGAAAATCCCCCTGTCTCTGATACTAAACTCATTGAAAGATGAAGGAGTGGGAGTCAGTTTGTAGTACCAAGTATTCGAGGCATTGTAGGTAGTTTATTATACCTAACGGCATGTAGGCCCTTGATATATGTTTCGAGTGTCTTGCCTTTGTGCCCAGCTTCCAAAGAGGCTCCTAATAACATCTTACCTTGAAGAGGTTATGCGTATCTTATCGATATATTAAAGGTAACTATGCATTTAGGAATATAGGAATCCTAAGGGGGATCCCGTGCATAGGAATACCATAGTATATGCCAACTCTGATACATGCGGGAGATTATGTGGATCGAAGTGCACTAGCTTGTATTTGTTGTGCGTGGGATGTTGTTTGACCATCTTGGTTCTCGAAAGGAAACATACCGCTCTTGCTTGATCCACTACCGAAGCCGAATACGTAAGCGCGCTCCAGAAGGCATGTCAACAAGCAATATGGTAGAAACAAGCTCTCAAATCGACTACGACGTGTTTATGACTCGACGACGTTCCCATCATGTGCGTAACAAAGGCGCGATTGACCTGTGCAAAAAAACCCGTGTCTTGCAAACATTATCGTACCAAACACATCAAAAATCTCGTCACCACTTTCATTCCGTGATAATGTCCAGACTAGGACATATCTCAATCGAATAAAGTGCCCCGTCCATCGCACAATTTTTGCCACATTCTTAACGTAAAACCCCTTAAAATGTGTATATCGTTTTATTATCTACTCTTGTTTTGGAATGATGGAAACAATTCCATAAATCTATTAGTTTGCTTCTCCTTCATTCTGCCCTCAATTCTAAGTCTGTGTTCCTATTTCTGTTCGTGATAACTTAAATACTTCATCCGAAGTACTTTAAGCATCTTTAATTCGTGAAATGAAAATTAAGATGTCACCCCTCTTCGTAAAATTTTTGTGTCAAAAACTGAGACCAAAACCTTTACTGAGGGTGGCCCCCATACATAGGCAGCCCCCTATTCCAACTATATATGAGACCGCAGACATTATGGGTAAACCGCCATCAGCAGCCATTATTTTACACTTAGTCAAGAAAAATTCCAAACCCACAAAAACAAACGCACCCCTCTTCGCTTGCTGCAAGTGACGAACTTGAGACCGTCCAGAACATTAGGGACTCGCCATCAGCAGACCCCCGCTTATTTTACACTTATTCAAAAAAATTCCAAACAACTAAAATTATAACACCCTTCTCTTCGTGCTGCAAGTGCGAACTCGACGCTAAACCACTCCAAACTCAATCACTCCCATTTAAACACAAATTGAAGATAAAATCAACACACATTACATCATCATTCACAACATCTATAGATCATCAATTGTAGGTTTGTCTTCCACTTTCTTCAAATTGAGTTCTAGGGTTCATGATGTACACCAAATTGAAATTGGGGGATTTTTGATTTTTTCTTTCAATTAGGACTACTAGGATACAATGTATAACAAATATGTTTCCTATAGACATAGGATTTACATATATTAGTAAGCTTGTAGAAAAATTAATTTTGAACTAAAACCCCAATTTTATTTTCAAAATCGCACTAACGTTCAGGAACAAATATAATTGTTGTTATGCTCTATTGTCAAATACAATTCTAAACCGGTTCAAACACATGCATAATGTCTCATGAACAAAATTTCGGATACATAATTCATATGTATTTTTCGACTCTTGTTTGCTGAGCATAGAATCAAATGAAGGAAGCGTTTGGGTTAAAGCTCTTAGGGATTTTAATATTTAGGTCGAGTTAATCGTTACTCCATATTTGTTGCATATAGGCACACACTAGACACAAACTTAAAACTTCAATACAAGTACAAGAAATTAAAATATGATTTTCTTTATGTCATTTTAGGTAACAATGCCTCGAGTTACCGGACTTGATCATCAAAAGACACGAAACTACATACCTCTCATATCAAATGAATTCAATACAACCCCTTCACTAACATCAATGGCAAACCTTGAAAACGGTACTTTCATGAGGGAAGGGTTGTGAGTCAACATTTCGAAAATATGAGTCATATTCGTGCTAAATTTAAGTCAATTGGTTTTGATTGTTTGTTAAACATTAACGAACAAATTGTACCTCGTTTTGTTCTTGAGTTCTATAGTCAACTCACTTTTACCTATAATTCTGAAGGCCACTTTGTTGTTAACTTTGTCATTCAAAGAAAAGTCATTTCTCTCTCATCTTTGAGAAATTCAGTACTAAACTCTAAATTACTCCTTCAAAGGTTAAGCCTCTCTCACATCGGACATGTGGTCACATGGGACCACGTGTCAATAAGTGTTCTGACGTAAAGGTCATTATATAAGGATCCATTCCTCCTCTCTAAGTGTTCTCCATCAAGTCGTTTATTCCAAAATTCCCTCGCACACAAGGTTACGAACTCGTTACCCAAAATAAGAAAACCATTGTTATGGGGTGAGATAACCGAAATCTAACCGAGAGATTCATACTCATATGAAACCATGGGTTGACATTACTCGTGAAAACACCATTTGTCTAGGAGGACATAGGGATCATGTCTCCGCTTGTCTTTGCCACATGCTTTATTGCATTGAGAACTCCACCCCTTACAATCTAGCATTTTTCATTCTCAAAAGAATGGAAAAGACTCAAAACAAACCAAAGGAACTTTTACCTTTTGGAATGCTTTTGACTAGATTGTTCAAGCATGTTGTGTTCGTCTCTCCTGAGCTAGCATTCGATCATTTCCTCTCACATGATCGAGCCTGGTATCGCTCGCTCTAATTATGAGTGAAAGATGCGAGTGGATCGAGGCCAAAAGAAAAGACCTCGTGAGTATCTGATGTCAAAATGCTTAGCTCCTCCTCCACTACTCAAAATCATCCTTCTTCATCTCTTCCACTAGACACCATAGTTGATGAAAATGATAAAGATCATTTCTCAAGTCAGTCCTCTTTCACTTCACAATAATGTTTTCCTCTGTTCCTTTATATGTAATCCCTAGAGTCATTCAAAACCCTCCTCATGAAAGTCATTACTTAAATACCCATCTCTCCGAAACTATTAATCTTTAAACACAACAACGAGATGCTCACAGGGAAGGGTTAAGGTCATTAGGACAAGCCATCAAGAACATGATGAAGGGGAAACGTAAGTAAACATGTTTATCATGTTTTTGAAGACATTTATTTATATCTATATTTATTAAGAATATTATAACTTCTTTAAGGACATCCTTTCAAATTACTAAGATGATCTTTTCAAATTTTATCATCTTACTAATGCTTTGCATGATTAGCAAATTATATGATTACTATATGCGTATGATTCCTCTATTTGCCAAATGATTTGTGTGTTAGTTTAGAATCATATATCCTTGTTTAGATTACTTAATTTTTGAATTGAGTAGATGCCAAATATCACTGGACTTTTAAGAAAAATAAAATACCTGTAAATTTCAAGCCCGACACATTTGTCGTTATCATTCATCGATCGAAACGCTATAAAACAATTATGTTATAAATATAACATAATTTATCATCTATTAGCTTTTGAAGAAACTTAAAAAGATAAAATCCTATCATTTAAACTATAACGTATCATGTTACTAGGGAATTTCATGTGAGGGCTTCATTTGGGTAGACGTTTTGACGAGTTGCTTGATTTATGATTTAAAGTGTCTTAGCTCCTCAAACGTTTACTACATGACCTCTAGATTATGATAGCCCGAACAGTGATACGATATTTTCACAAGTTATCAAACCAAAAACCATTAAACTTTATGAAATAAAGTTTTGGAATATAATCAATCAAACTAAGACTTGACATATTACTCCAGGTTGCGTGACGAGGCCGTTTACTCCCATTTGAATTAAATTTCAAATCAATCAACTACCTTGATAAGGTGAGTTCATAGTCCCACCTTTACATGTTTTCTAAATCCTATGGGGAGATACATGCTATAAACCATAAATACAAGTGTTTTCCAAATGTATGCTATCCTGATATGTTATTGCCTGAGTTTTCTTTCACTGCCAATATTTCTTAATCATGAACCATTAGTCACTTGCGAGTGAACGCGAATATTGTGAATAGATCTATTAGGGGTGACAACTCCCGTTGGTATACCCGTACATGGGGTAACCAAACGCACTATATTTGAGAACAAAGGATAACTTTGGCAAGTTACCTTTCCTTAAGGACAGTTGTTCCTTCAAGTGTTGATCCTTTCAGCATGTTTATCTCAGGTAATTAAGCAATCTATGGCACGGAGTGGCATTGGACTTAAGGACGTCCAAACTTGTTATCATTCAAACTTTATGTTTTCGATGTACTTTGGGACCTCTTTTGTAAAACTCTGATATATTATTGAATGATAACTAAATTTTCCAAAACGTCTCTTTTGAGTCGTTTTCTATGATTATGACTGTTGATTCATGAAGTAATGCCCCAAATTAGCTCCCGCTGCTATATGTCAAATATGGGGGTGTTACAATACGTTTCCATTTAAAAACTTTAAATCTTTAGTATCAAATCATCAATAAAGTTAGACGTAATATGAGAAGTGTCGATAATAGGTTTTACAACAACTAGCACATATCTTAATAATTCAAACTCAACCACAATATTAATACAAAGTAGTACACAACCTTAACTAACAATATATACACAACCATTGTCAAAATCATAAGCACAATGCAAGTATAAAAGTAAAGCGGTAAATGTAAAGAAATAAGTAAAGCAAAAGGTAAAAGAAAATGCAAACTTACACGGTGATTTATAGTGGTTCAGTCACGAAGCTCCTCTTCGCCCTACTCCACTCCCTGAGTATCCAACTCGAGAGTTGCTTCACTAATCAACAAGCTCCCTTTCGGCGGAGAAAACCTTATACCAATGTTTACATTATCTTCCGACACTAAGCTAGATGTCGAGTTCTTCTTCGGGTGCAACCAAACCCGTTATGTTTTATGGCCCAACATAACAAACCTTGTATTTTATGGCCTAAACACATAAATCGCGTTGCTTATATTATTTTCCGACACTAAGCTAGATGCCGAGTCCTAATCTTAGCTAGAACCAATCTACCACTTCACCAATGTATTTTAAGGCCTAAAATACTAACCAACCCACAATCAACCCATCCAAATATATACATCATTTGGATCTACACACTTTTAAAGATTGGAAGACATGGACTCAATCTATATGTAACAAATGTTACAAATGGACTAACTAGATTACATAACTTCGGATCTTGAAGATGACCGAAGTTCTTCTTTTGCACTTAAGGAAATAAGGAAAGGATAGAAGATTTAATCACATTTAAACAAGATTAACCAAGTTGAATGATCAAAGATTTAGAGAGATTTAGTGAGATCTAGATAAAGAAAGAACTGAAAGAAAATCGTGCAAAAGGGTTGTGAAAATAGTTGGAGGTGACCCACTATTTATAGGAGTTGAAAAACAGCATGTCATGAAACGGCGGTCCCAGATTTATTAGGGGGCCGCTGGTATTTAAGGGGGACGTCAGCCTATTTAAGGGACCGCCCTGACATACGCTCCTATTTTTGTCTTTTTTTGGTAAAGGTGAAATCTGGTGAAAGTGACACTTGTTTTAGGGGGGAAATGACCAGATTTTGAAATTTAAAATAATTACCAAATAAAACATTTATTTATAATTCAAAAATAATTTGTCTTAATAAATTTTGAGAAATAGTTTTGTTATATTTATAAAAATATAAAGTTTAAGACAAAAACTTATTTCTTTGATCACCCTACAAGTTTAATGTTGTTTGTACATACCTTACGTGATTTACGTCGAGTGTAAACAAATGTTGATGTAGACTTACGTGATTTACGTCGGATGCAAACAAATGTCGGTGTTGATGTAGACTTGAGACGTCGAGAGATGTGGATGCAAGTATGCATTGATAATTTGTGATTACGAGTAACTTGCGCACTTTAAGTTACGTATTACTAGTTACATGTTTGTCATCATCAAAACATAAAGAGATCGTATAGATTAAATATCGTAATATTTGCACTAACACATAAGATGATGTATAGGCACACCAGTTTCAAAATAAGTCATACCTGATGAATTATAAGAAGAATCACATAAGCTCGTAAGCCGATGTTTGGAATATTATAAAAACGGATTAAAAGTGCAATAAACATTCTTCTGGGAAATGCTCTTACCCACACTAATATAATTACAGTAATTTGTGTCATAGTGAACAATGTTACGTACATTGTTTTATACCTTAAAACTTACAAACACAAACCCGGTTACAAACCTGATGTCACCTACTTCTCAATAAGCAAATTATACATAACCTGACATCAGTTGACATTCAATTGTTTTTTGCGAACTGAAAAGATTAGGATTTCACCTATTTCACCAAAGCCCTTCATTTCTTGGCCTTACACAGATGTTTACGTCAGGGGATGCAAGTCAACATCATCAAAGCAAACGTCATCAAATGAAACCCAACATCAGCAAAGCGAGCATAAGCAAAGAAAGAATAAGTTAAGCGTACTATAAGCATAAGCAAATTGTGGTGTAAATGCAGTCCATGGCTGCAAATCTAATAATTTGCCCCGCCATGGCCGTAGATCCAGTAATTTGCCTCGCCAATATGCAAACAATGAAGGTCTTTTTAAAATGGAAAAATAAAGGTTTTTTTAGATTACAAATAAGGTCAGTCAACACCAAATAGTATCTGACCCGCCATGGCTGCAAACACCAGTGGTGCTGCCCCGCCAATATATGGGTCACTTTCACCCATCATGATCAATAACAAATGCACAAAAGTAGAACTATCTTCATCGCTTATAATTTGTAAACATAATAAGTTGCCAACGCATAAGCAAATGCAAGCCTGCATCAGTAAAGCATCAACAAAACAAGCATCAGCAAAGCGCAACATCAACTTACGCAAAACGCATTCGAAGAAGTGTCAAATATGATTGTGTATAAGCCTCAGGAAATCGTTTGGCTCAGATTTGTGAGTGCAAAACTGGATAATAGGGTACCTGACCCACCATGGCTGCAAACACTACGTCATGCTGCCCTACCAAGATATGGGTCGCTTTCACCCATCATGATCCGAGAACTTATTATAGTTGCAAAATAATAAACGTACAAAAGCAATAGTATCTTCATCGCCTACAATAAACTTAAAATAACTTTGTAAGCCAGAAAATAAGCTGATATATAGGCCCATCGGTTTCAAAATGGCTGCATTAATCAAGGTATATAACACTATACAAAACATTGTTCAGTAAGACATGAATAACTGTAGCAACATATTACATTAGTATAATCACACACTATTAAGCAAGCATCAACAAAAGTGATAGGCGACAATTTCGGGTTAACGTCTATTAATAAAATAGAATGTTTTATCCTAAACAAGTAAATAATAGACTTTATGTATAAACATTAGGTTATCCCGCGCATAATGAGAAGCATCTTTGGACGTTTTACATCGTGAACTACCACAATAGACTAAGGTTTAGTCTACGCTAAGCAAGCACATTAACATTTTCATGATCACGTTTTAGTAATCATACGCATTCGGTTACACAAACTACACGTAGGTTTTCATTCTTGTATCATTTTACATACATGAATGCACAACATACCGAACACAATTCACCACCTTTTGCTAATACCCTAAACACTTATACAGTTTTAAAAGTTTTACCCATTCCCTCCCTTTTTCTTTTACCAAAACCGGCCCCCATCCTCTAAGTACAATGCCATCACTCTCATCTCCTCCTTAGCTAGAAGACACTTTGTGTAAACTCTTAAACTACTAGACTTCCATGAAAGTAAATTGTTTTCTTTTTCTTTCCCCCAAAAACCACATAAATTTTCAGCCCCAACTCTTTCCCATAAGTACTTTGTGTTCCCTTGGGTACCATATTTGCTAACTATCCCATTTACATACAATAACTAGCTAGTTACTTCACCCCTTTTCCATATAAATAAGACCACCCATTCCTATAAGTTAACATACACAAGACACACTCTACCCTTGTGATAACATCAAATAGTTAATACTTTTTAGTATCAAAATGCTTGTAATTATTGGTTAAATGCCTGGAAATGCTACTTAATCACTTTATATTTTGTTTACAGGAATAATACAAACATTGGAGCAAGAGACGCAGAATTTTGAAGTGGAAAACAAGCATAAGAAGAATCTCAAGGCCAATTACGACGTAACCACCCCGTAAGAGTTACACCGTAACCTAAATTAATGAAGAAATGAGTCATCACCACAGTTATGGCGTAACCATGATGTTACCATTACGCAGTAACCTGCTACGTTGAAGAAGGATGAATCATCCTAGTTATAGTTGCGGTGTAACATGGGCACTATAGTTACGCCGTAACACAGTTTAAGCGTGCATAATGGAAGCCCACATCAGCATGGTTACGGCGTAACACATACTTAACGATTACGCCGTAACAGAATCGAAACTTATAATTAGAGCCCTCGTTCGGTACATTCGACATCAACCCTTCTACCACAGAACCAAGGGGCGATACAATCTTCCAGAAGTCAAAGAATTTCACTAGAAGTCCAAGGGAGAAGTCACTTTACTTTTTTAGCATTAATCGTTCATAAACACATTCTGTAAGAATTATGATGTTTCATTCCAAGATATCTTTCATTATTTCTTACTTTCCTATTGCTATGAGTGGTTAAGCACTTCAAGTGCTAGCCTAGTTATGAATTTACTGATGTTATGATTGTTCCTCGTTTATTTATTGTTTGAATTAGATATCCTAATTGTCTGTCATTGATCCTTGACTTTTGGTAGTATTGAGGGTGGTTTAGACCATGTTCATCTTCTTATTAGGCTGATATGTTGAACTTAGGATCAACAGGGTACTAGGGTAGGTTGGCATATATACCTAGTGTAGGAATTTATTAAATTACCTCCTTAATCACATTAAATACTTAAAAATCTCAAGAACTCTTTCATAAGGGGTTTATAATCTATCTAGGTTATAAACATGTCTTTAGGATAGCTGAGGTTTAATCACTGCAACTTGGATGCCCTACCTTCAGGACTTTCGGGGAATTGGGATCGCAAGAAGTGTTGGACAGACCTCAAATGCCAACTTAGGTCTGTTGATATTAGAACCACTAATAAAACGATATCTAGACATTGCACTAGGAAACATGTCATAGCATTAGTAATGAAATAACTAGGTTAGTACGCCTTTCTCCCTACTGTTCTCAAATCATTTACTTTTCTCGTTTATTTCCTGTTAAGATCTCAAATCAATTTAAAACCAGTTTTAAAACTGTGACACATTTCAAATTAAAACTAATACAACTTAGCTCTTGGGACGACATCAGATTTACCATCTCTTTCACTACATACGACTGGGTTCTCTGCCCATTAGTGCATGTAGACAACGGTAGACGAGTTTTATAAATTTAAAACTTACAAATTTAATTTAACAATTAATACGCATCATATTTTTGGCACCGTTGTCAGGGAGCTATCATCAGTTTATAATTTATTAAACTATTTCACCTAACTTTGAGTTTGGCATGTATGAGTGAAGCTAAAGACTCTGGTCTACTGTCAATGAATATTTGACAAAAATTAGGGACGACAGTGGGCCTAGAATTATTAAACCATTATTCGAAGAAAATATAAAATTTGAATTTTTAGGAAAATGCATCGAAGAATTGAAAGAAAACATGTTCTACGGAAAGGAGAACGAAGATCCTCATGGACACATCTCTAACATCACTGATATTATCGATCTATTCCATTCGCCAGGGGTAGCCATGTGACAACCGTGATTTGAGCAGGTTAGTTTATACCTTTAGAAATGGTTAAGAGTTCATTTTATGTGTTTAAGTGTTGTGCTATGTGATTTTATGTGTGCTAAGTTAGTTAAGTATGTGCATGATATCATTTTAAGGTGTATGTGCATCTCATTTTGAGTATGTTTGTGTTGGATTATGCGTATTCCATTTGTTCACGTTTAGTGATAATGGAAAGGAATGGCGTATTGCATGTGATACTACGTCAATAGTTGGATGATTAAGTGTTAAGCATTTATAGGAAATGTGGCATTTTTGAAATGAAATACCTGAGTGAAATATAGAAGGTTGTGGCAAACTTTCTAAAAATAGAAAGTGGTTTGGTGAAATAAAAGTTATATTTAGAAAGTTTAGTAAGTAGCGTTTAAGTATAAAGGTTTAATCAAACTAGCTTAGGTTTTTATAAAAACTTAAGTTAATGAAGTAAATTAGTTAATTTTTAATTTAATAAAAAAATATATGAAAATATATATATATATATATATATATTAAAGGGTGCGTCCGGTTTTAAAAGAAAAAAAATGTTTTATTTAAAATAGAATTTGTGTTGGGCTAGGACTAGTTTAGGCCTTAAGGTAAAAGCCCTAAACCTAAATTTTAGTCCATTATCCTACCCTAAGCCCCTAGAACGAAATAACTCAGCCCCCATAACCCTTTGTGTCGACTTCCCATCCCTAAGAACAAGGAACCAAGAATCTTGATCAAGAGCTAGCCAAGAATTGATGTTAGGACCTAGTAATCAAGGTAAGTACACTCAATCCTAGTTAGTTTAATGTAATCATGTAACAAAATCAATGATGGATTCTAGAGATTCATAAAATTCAGAATATTAATGATATTTAATGATGTTAGAATGATTAGGGTTTAATTAGGATCATATAGGTGTATTCGTTAGGGTTTTGATCGCGTTAGAACATGATTTAGATTATTGCAGAATTTAGGTCTGTGTTGTTCGGCTGTTATCTCGATGATGGTAATAGATTTTGTCAAGTTTCCAGTGTCTATGATGTAGCTCAGAGAGTCTAGTTTCTAGAACATCCAGGTTCGAAAGTTTTTAAGGTCGGAAAGTCATTCAATTATTGGTTACGAGAAAAGTTGTCAAAGCAGTAATTTCAGGTCAGATTTAGGTCAGATTACGAGGTGTAAAACCCCCCCACTTAAAATTAGAATTAGGATTATCCAACCTACATGAGTTTAGTTCTATGTGTCTATTTAAAATACCCCAAAGGAGAGCTTCTGATTTGGAGTCTAAGTATGGTTTTTAGATCCAAACTTTTTAGTGTGTGATCAGATCCAAAATTGAGTTGTTAAAAATTTAATTTTATTTGGGGCACTTAAGAAGGGAAATAAATTAGTAGAAAAATCACAGAGATAGTAAACACATGATATTGAACCTGTGATTTTTGGTAAAATTTATAAAGGTCAGTAGGTGTGGTTTAGAAAATGATAAAGTGACACTAAAATTCTGTATTTTCGGGTAAATTGTTGAACTTTGAAAAAGTGTGTAAATGAATTGGTTAATGACGGGCATGGTGTCGGGGTAACCCATGAGGGTAATTAAACACCTTAGACATCCATTATATGATTGTTACACGTGCTTAAGCTTTTGGTTAGTAGCGTGTAACACGTGTTTGTTTTGATTGTTTAGATTTGTGCTAGTGTTTGTGGAAGCTGCAAAGCATCTGGTGAGTTTCATAGCCCCTCTTTTCTTATGATTTATTAGGGTGGAAATGATGCAAAGTGTTTAGAAATGTTTTTATTACTGTGATAATGTGTTGTCAAAGATGCATGGACTATACGTGACTATTGTATGTTGTGTGCTACATGTTTTATGATGTGATAGTGAGAATTGTGAAACAAGTCAGGAGGGATCACTTGCGGGTATCCATGGCCTATTTAGTGGAAGGTACTGTGGCCTAGCGGGCAGGATGGTTACTTTGAGAGTATCCACGGCCGGGGCTAAGGGGGTAACCACAGGGACCTTGGTACGATTGAGACGTCTTATAAATCGTTACTGGGAAATCATGTTATTGGATTGTATTGGATTGGTTGTGCATGCTAGCCTGTATGATAGTTCATTTATTGTCCTGCAATGTTTTCTTTATTATCACAGTAATGCGTAGTTTGGATTTTATATCGTGTCTTAAACCTATGACTCTCACCAACTTTATGTTGACGTTTTAAGCATCATTTTCAGGTGAGTATCGTGATGATAAGAAGGATGTTAGGAAGAGTGGCTAGAGAGACCCTAGGCATTGCTTGTGGAGTTGTCATTTCTAGTCTTTTCAGTTATGACATTTGTTTTGCTTGATACTTGTTTGTTGGAGATTGTTAGTATTTGGATCATTTTGTTTCGTGTATGACATTACTTTAGTAATGCAAGACTCCCCTATCTTGTGTTGGGTATTGTCATGACACATAGTGTCCATTTGATTATTTCCTTCATTTAGATTTCTTTATAGTAGACACCATTGTGTTGTGATGATATCCATGATGTTACGCCTCGTGTTTCCGCCTAGGCGGGGTGTGACAGATTGGTATCAGAGCCTTTGGTTATAGAGAAGTAGGTGGTTGAGCCTAGACTATAACCTAGGGGTCCTTTATGTAGATGCATTTAGGGCTTAAGTGTTTAATGCTATAACTGCTATGCTTCCCCGCTATATTGCATAGCTTATATTTTCCTAGTTTGTTAAGTTTTCATTTAGTTATTTTGTCTTCCATTATCTGATATGATATGTATTACTTTCTTAGTATTTTAGCTATGTTTTTCCCTCACCCGTAAGGAGTCTCGTTGGGGAACTGTTTTCCCAACTGGACTTAAGCGTTATAAGGATCCATAAGAGGAGCCTCTTGTGGAACCGAAGGAGATAGGATAGTTGATCGTTGGTCGGATGCGCGTAGTAGAGCTGGACCTGCGGAGTCGGGTGATTCTTGCGGAGGCAAAGTCAAACCCAAGCGAGGCCCAGCATAAGTTTATCCCGTCCTTTACCTCGTCATGTTGTTATTGATTATTTCTTTCGGATATTTCATATTTTGGGAATTGTTGCGAGACTTTCGTTCCTTTATGTCGTTTCGACTTTATTTTGATACAGGTAAGTAGTTGTTTGATGGAGCATCCTTTATGTGTTAAGTTAGAGTGGTTTAAGATGTGCAATGTGGTATATGTGCTTAGATGTGAATTATGATTGAAATGGGTAATCTTGGAAGTAAGTACACGTGTGAAAGGAGGCACTTATAATTATGGTGGCCAACATGATTATAAAGGCATCACACACGTAGACTTGTGACCATGATTGCATTTATTTGTGTTTGGTTGTAAGGTGGTAGTGTAATATGTTTTTCTTTGATATGTGTTTTCATGAGAAGGATGGTGGTATGGATAAAGAATTATTCTCTTACCCTAATTGGAGGATATGTTAAGTTGAGTTGTAAAGATAGTAAGTTTCCCTTCTATCTAGTATTTGTGGATACCTAGTATTGCTATTATAGAGGTTGCTCGTTTGCTCGGTTGTTTGTTCGGATTTCCTAAGTCTAAGTTTAGCATCCCTTCATCGTACTTTGTTAGTAAGGATACCTGATTTTCCTATTCGATGTCTCGATGTATATTGGTTGTTCGGAATCTGCTCTTTCGGATATAGGCGCATTTCGTTAGTTCTTTCGTTGCATTGATTACTCGTATGAGTATCAAACGTTTCTTTAAGCACTAATTGTTCCTAGCATATTAGCGTGAATCATTACTCCCTTCTTTGTATATCCCTTGGTTTTCGTAACCCGTTGGCGACGTGTTAGTATCGATGCTTTTAGGTTTGCTCTGTTGATCGTTATTTTGGATAAGACCTTACGTTTTCTTTTGGGTACGTAACGTCTCGCATGAGTTTTCTTGTACGAGTTCGTTTGATTTTATTTTGAGTATATGGTTCCTGGTATTTTCTTTCGTTTTCAAACAATAGAATTGTGTTAGAGTCTGTATGGTGTTTTATGATCCCTGTTGGTATTATGGTGTCCTTTGTTTGAGTAACATATTTCATAATTGATGTCTAATTATAAAAACTCTTTGGAAGTATTGTGTTAGTGTTTGAGAAAAACTGTGTTTAAAATGATCTTTGTAAATAGAATATGTTTAAATGGTCTATACAAATAGGATATGAAAATTTTTAAGTGGTTTAATAAATTTTATTTTATTATAAAAAGCTGGTTTAAAGTGATTCATAGTGGTAAGGTACGATATACCATTAGATAACCATCTCTAGATTTTTTTATGACAACCAGAATGAATTTTATAAAGATTAAATTTAAGACAATTTTATTTATTATTTAAAATGATTTTTATACTTAAAGTGACTTTCTTAATTTAAATTGATTTTTATAAAAACATTATTTAATTTGGTCTTTCGAGTAAAGTCGATAATTGGTATAAGAATTTCCGTCTTTCGTATTGATATTTTTTTATGTGTTCATTTGTCGTGGTACGTCTGTTGATTTCTTTCGTTGCGTTTTCGCTCGGTGCATATACGTATCCTTTCTTTCAAAGGATTCTTATGTCATTTGATCCACGTCTATTTGCATATGTGGAATCTCCTATATGCATTCTAGCCTTTGACTCGATATTCGTTTGTTATCCTATTCGATTGTTCGTAACCCTTTGTAAAATCCCGTTAATTCTTTTATCGGTTTTAATCATAGACGTGTAAAATCCCATGAAACATAGTTTGTTATCTTTGATTTTATTGCTTCTTATTAGTGGTATGCACGTTAGGCTCTAGAAAACTAGCTATAAGATATTACATTAGCATCAGAGCCGTATTTAAGAGTGTGCGAGGTGTGCAACCGCACAAGGCCTCAAAGTTTTAGAGGCCTCAAAATACATATCCCTTTGTATATTTTGAGGCCTTAAAATTTGCTTCCAAAATCAAAATGTTAATGATATATGAAATTATATACCGAATATATGTTAAATTGTATTTCAAGTGGCCTAGAGTAATGAACTCATAGAAAAACTAAAGCTATATACTCGCAATATATCTTTATCGTGTTGTTTAGTTATTTTATAAACTTTCGCACAGGGCCTCCGCTAGCTCAACTACGGCACTGATTAACATATACGTTTGGGTTAGATGAAACCTACAATTAGTTCTTCATAACTAGTTGAGTTGTTGGTTTGTGTTCATGTCATACGGATATTTATATAGCTGGAAATACAAGAGCCTACGAGGGTCACATACATTTACACTTAGATATCATTTTAATGTTTATAATAATATATTTGTATATTTATATATATTATTTATATTAATATATGATTTAACGAAAGAACACTGACGGTTGTTAATTAGTTCGTTATGAATAATTAACTATAAAGGCTTTTTAATTATTGGGTAATTAAATATAATTAACCATAAATATTAGAAAAGTTAAAAAGTCAACACCAAGGGGTGTTATCCCTTGGTTCGACCGGCCTAGCCCAAAGGGGAGGTTGGATTGGGTTTTGAGCTATCTTTTCCTCCAAGTTATGTATTTTAGGTATATCCTAAAATCATCTACTATATAAGAAGGACTCTAGAGTTCATCGTCTCTCTTCTCTCCTTTTGGTCGAATGAAACAAACAACCCGTTAGGGTTTTTCAGTTTCAATTATTCTTGTGTTCAATTGCTCGTTGATCAAGAACTAGCATTCAGGGATATCGTTTGACGTGTAGTGTGGATACACGTGGAGGTTATTTATTTTAGTATATTATAGTGGTTTTGGTTAAGCACGATTATACACACGTGCGTGTACACGAAGACGCTTGCGTTTCGTCACTAGCTTGGTTGCTAAAGGTATGTATCCTTTATTTATGTTTATGTTTTTATGGTTTATTATTAGTGCTATATGTAATCTATATCCGCTGCGTAGATCGTAGAATATTAGTGTAATATTAGGGTTAATGATTAACAAATTCCAATAGTGGCATCACGAGCCATCTCATATAGCGTAGTAATTACATAAAAAATGTAAATATATGTAAAAGATGTCGCCCCATATGTATTATTTGTTACCTTTTTATGTGAAAATTATTTTAGAAAATTATTTAGAGAAATAATCTTGCTTTAATTGGTCACACAAGTAAGGAAATAATATATATAAATATATTTTTCATGTTTTCTAATTCGTTAATTTGGTAAATATTTGCATTTTAGATTTTATATATATTTGTAGCTTATTTATCTTGCCATAAATTGTCAACCATAGATTACATGCATGTAAGCCATGGTTTATTAAGCCTGAATATATATGCGTATGCATGCGTGTGAATATATGTATGTATGAGAATTTTACATGAATTATTTGTTTAATTGCAAAAGTAAGGAAGACCTTTGTTTAATTAAAATGCTTTAATTGCATATGTGATTCTTGTTCAGTATGATTAAATTTGGTAAATATGTTTTGCATGTTTCATATAGATCCTATTTATCAATATATATATATATATGAATTGTTGCCAAACATTTATACAGTTGATTATTATGTTTCATTATCGCAAAGCAAATCCAAACACTATCTGATGCAATGCAAATTTTTATACGAATGTTATTCCTTATTTTAAAAACCATAAGCACTTATAATAGGAAATATCAAACAATAAACTGGATAGAAGCGTTTTAATATAATTGGCATTGTTTTAGTCATTTCATAATGCTGCCTTAGGGGCTGTTTGCCTACGCCTATGAATAAAGCAGATTAACCTTGTTGAGAAACACGTGTAGCTCCCACATTCGTCATAGGCGGCGTCCTCATCCGAAAACTTATTTCCACTGTGTGACAACCGTGATTTGAGCGGGTTAGTTTATACCTTTAGAAATGGCTAAGAGTCCATTTTGTGTGAATTCTTGTGTGCTATGTGTTATATATGTGTGCTAAGTGGTTTAAATATGTGCTTAATATCATTTTGAGGTGTATGGACATCTCTTTTTGAGTGTGTTTGTGTTTGGTAATGAGTATTCCATTTGTTCACGTTTAGTGATAATGGAAAGGAATGGCGTATTGCATGCAATGCTACGTCAATAGTTTGATGATTAAGTGTTAAGCATTTAGGGGAAATGTGTTATGTTGGAGATGAGTTAAGTGAGTGAAATATAGAAGTTTGTAGCAAACTTTCTAAAAATAGAAAGTGGTTTGGTGAAATGAAAGTTATATTTAGAAAGTTTAGTAAGTAGCGTGTAATTTTTATAAAATATTTAGGATTATATTTTGATTTATTTGTTTAATTGTCGCCTTTAATTTGTTACTCGTTATTATTTTTCAATTTTACTTGTTGCTTTTATTCGGTAGTTATAGATCATAAAAATATCTTTGCTTTCATTCAAATCATAATCCGAACTTAAACGAGGTTTCAATTGCGCAAGTCATGGGGATAACGACCCGGGTGATCATACTTGCCCAGTTTATTATACGTATTCTATATATATCTTTGTGAGTGGAATTGTCCAAGGGATACTTGGGGATTTCCATAATTTCTCTATAAGTATATTATTTTATATGTATGTAAAACTACAATCAAGGTTCTAGCATTCAAGGTAAGCATGTTAATCCTATCTAATTTATATATTCATGTAACATAATTTATGATGGATCTAGGGTTTTCATAAAATTCAGAATATTAATGATATTTAATGATGATAGAATGATTAGGGCTTGATTAGGGTCATGTTCATGCAATTGGTTAGGTTAGATTTGCGTTAAAACTTGAATTAGGGTTTGGCAGAATTAGGGCTGTGTTGTTTTGATGATATCTTGATGATAGAAACGAATATTGATATGTTTCTGGAGTCTATGAATAATCCAAAAGAGTCTACTTTCTAGAAAATCCAGCCTCGAAAGTTTTTAAGGTCGGGAAGTCATTCAAATGTTGGTTACACTAAAAGTTGTCAAAACAGTAATTACGGGTCAGATTTAGGTCATGTTTGTGAGGGTAAAACCCTAACTTAAAATTCGAATTGAGCTTAGCCCTTCTACAGTAGTTAAGTTCCATATGTATATAGAGAAACCCCAGAAGGATACCTTCTAATTTTATGTCTAAGTATGGTTAATAAGTCCAAACTTTTTAGTGTGCAATCAGATCCGAATTGGGACTGTTTTGAAGTTTGATTTTCTTAGGAGTACTTGTGCATGTAAATGGCTTTTGGAAATCCAAAGGTAGTTAATATACTCATAAATGAGCATGGGTGATTTTTGGTATGAATTATGAGGGTCATTAAGTAAGGATTTTAGGTACGTAAAGAGACAATAAAATTCTGCAATTCTGAGTTAATTGTAAGTAGCTAGTGTAAAGTGTTAATGAGATGGTTAAGGTTAGTAGCAATTACTCTACCAGTAGGAACTACATACCTACCAGTAGGAACGAATAAATACAAATATTCCTAACACATGGGCTTTTAGCTTGGTCGCGTGTAACACATTTGTGTTTGTATTATGTAGCTTGTGTGGATATTATTTGGAAGCTGTTTGTGCTTCAGGTGAGTTTCATAGCCCCTCTTTTCTTATGATTTATTGGGGTGAAAATGATGCAAAGTATTTGGAAATGTTTTGATTACTGTGATAATGTGTTGTCAAAGATGCATGGACTATACATGACTATTTTGTGTTGTGTGCTACATGTTTTGTGATGTGATATTGAGAATTGTGAACTAAGTCAGGAGGATCACCTGCGGGTATCCATGGTCTGTTTAGTGGAAGGTACTATGGCCTAGCAGGCAGGATGGTTACTTTGAGAGTATCCACGGCCAGGGCTAAGGGGGTAACCACGGGGACCTTGGTACGATTAAGACGTCTTATAAATATTTATTGGGAAATCGTGTAAGTGGATTGTATTGGATTGGTTGTGCTTGCTAGCCTGTATGATAGTTCATTTATTGTCCTGCAATGTTTTCTTTATTATCACAGTAATGTGCAGTTTGGATTTTATATCGTGTATTAAACCTATGACTCTCACCAACTTTATATTGACGTTTTTAAGCATCATTTTTAGGTGAGTATCATGATGATAAGAAAGATGTTAGGAAGAGTGGCTAGAGAGACCCTAGGCATTTCTTGTGGAGTTGTCTTTTCTAGTCTTTTCATTTATGACAATTATTTTGCTTGATACTTATTTGTTAGATATTGTTAGTAATTGGATTATTTTGTTTCGTGTACGACATTACTTTAGTAATGCAAGACTCCTTTATCATGTGTTGGGTATTGTCATGACACATAGTGTCCATTTGATTATTTCCTTCATTTAGATTTCTCTATAGTAGACACCATTATGTTGTGATGATATCCATGATGTTACACCTCGTGTTTCTGCCTAGGCGGGGTGTGACAGATTGGTATTAGAGCCAGGTTATAGAGAAGTAGGTGGTTAAGCCTAGACTATAACCTAGGGGTCTTTCGTGTAGATGCATTTAGGGCTTAAGTGTTTAATTCTATAACTGCTATGCTTCCCCTCTATCTTTGCATAGCCTATATATCTCGTATTTTGCTAAGTTTTCATTTTAGTTATTTTGCCTACCATTATCTGATATGATATGTATGTCTTCCTTAGTATTTTAGCTATGTTTTTCCCCCACCCATAAGAAGTCTCGTTGGGGAACCGTCTTCCCAACTGGACTTAAGCGTTATAAGGATCCATAAGAGGAGCCTCTTGTGAAACCGAAGGAGATAGGATAGTTGATCGTTTGTTGGATACGCATTGTAGGGCTGGACCTGCGGAGTCGGGTGATTCTTGTGGAGGCAAAGTCAAACCCAAGCGAGGCCCAGCATAAGTTTATCCCATCCTTTACCTCGTCATGTTGTTATTGATTAGTTCTTTCGGATATTTCATATATTGGGAATTATTGCGAGACTTTCGTTCCTTTATGTCGTTTCGATTTTATTTTGATATAAGTAAGTAGTTATTTGATGGAGAATCCTTTATGTGTTAAGTTGGAGTGGTTTAAGATGTGAAATGTGGTATGTGTGCTTATATGTAAATTATGATTGAAATGGGTAGTCTTGGAAGTAAGTACACGTGTGAAAGGAGGCACTTATAATTATGGTGGCCAACATAATTATAAAGGCATCACACACGTAGACTTGTGACCATGATTGCATTTATTTGTGTTTGGTTGTAAGGTGGTAGTGTAATATGTTTTTTTATATGTGTATTCATGATAAGGATGGTGGTATGGGTAGAGAATTATTCTCTTACCCTAATTGGAGGATATGTTAAATTGAGTTGTATAGATAGTAAGTTTCTCTTCTATCTAGTATTTGCGGATACCTAGTATTATTATTATTATTATTATTATTATGGTTGCTCGTTGCTCGATTGTTTGTTCGGATCTGCTCTTTCGGATATAGGCGCGTTTCGTTAGTTCTTTCGTTGCATTGATTACTCGTATGAGTATCGAATGTTTCTTTTAAGCACTAATTGTTCCTAACATATTAGTGTGGATCATTACTCCCATGGTTGTATATCCCTTGGTTTTTGTAACCCGTTGGCAACGTATTAGTATCGATGCTTTTAGGTTTGCTCTGTTGATCGTTATTTTGGATAAGACCTTACGGTTTCTTTTGGGTGCGTAATGTCTTGCATGAGTTTTCTTTTACGAGTTCGTTTGATTTTATGTTGAGTATATGGTTCCTGGTGTTTACTTTCGTTTTCAAACAATAGAATTGTGTTAGTCTGTACGGTGTTTTATGATCCCTTTTGGTATTATGGTGTCCTTTGTTTGAGTAACATATTTTATAATTAATGTCTAATTATAAAAGCCTTTTTTAAGTATTGTGTTAGTGTTTGGGAAAAAAACTGTGTTTAAAATGATCTTTGTAAATAGAATATGTTTAAATGGCTTATGTAAATAGGACATAAAAATTGTTGAGTGGTTAAATAAATTTTATTTTATTATAAAAAGAAGGTTTAAAGTGATTCATAGTGGTATGGTACGATATACCATTAGATAGCCATCTCTAGATTTTTATGACAACCAGAATGAATTTTATAAAGATTACATTTAAGACAATTTTATTTATTATTCAAAATAATTTTTATACTTAAAGTGACTTTCTTTATTTTAAATTGATTTTTATAAAAACATTATTTAATTTGGTCATTCGAGTAAAGTCGATAATTGGTATGAGAATTTCCGTCCTTCGTATTGATATTTTTTATGTGTTCTTTTGTCGTGGTACGTCTGTTGATTTTCTTTCGTTTGCGTGTTCACTCGGTACATATACGTATCCTTTTTTCTTTCAAAGGATTCTTATGTCATTTGATCCACGTCTATTTGCATATATGGAATCTCCTATATGCATTCTAGCCTTTGACTCGATAATAGTTTGTTATCCTATTCGATTGTTCGTAACCTTTGGAGTTCGTTGATACCGTTGAGTCGTGGAAACTTTGATGTGATTGTGGGAAAGGACTGGTTGTCCAAGAGGAAGTTTGTGATAGTATGTCATGAGAAGGTGGTTAGGATACCGTTGGAAGGTGATGAGATACTTCGAGTTCATAGGGAACGTACTTTGGGAGCCGCCAAAGCCCTAATGAACGCTAAGGTAGATGAACCTAGGATAGGTGATATACCCATGGTGCACGATTTTATTGATGTGTTTCCGGAAGATTTGTTGATGACCACCGCAGCGACAAGTTGAGTTCCGTATAGACTTAGTTCATGGAGCGACGCCAGTCGCGAAGTCTCCATATCGTCTAGCACCCTCGGAAATGCAAGAATTGTCTGGACAACTTCAAGAGTTGGAAGACAAGGGTTTCATATGATCTAGTCATTTTCCGTGGGGAGCACCGGTGTTATTTGTTAAGAAGAAGGATGGTTCTTTTCGCATGAGTATTGATTATAGGGGGTTGAACAAATTAACTGTTAAAAAACCGTTATCCACTCCCTAGGATTGATGACTTGTTTGATCAGTTACGAGGAGCATGTCCTTTCTTAAAGATAGATTTTCGGTCAGGTTATCATCAGCTACGAGTGCATGAGGATGCCATTCCAAAGACCGCATTTCGAACGAGATACGGACATTTTGAGTCTACGGTTATGCCTTTTGGGTTAACCAATGCACCAGCGGTTTTCATGGACTTAATGAACCAGGTTTGCAAACCGTACTTAGGTAAGTTTGTCATCGTATTCATTGATGACGTTCTGGCCTACTCAAAGTCGAAGGAGGAACATGAAGTTCATTTGAAGCTAGTGTTGGAGTCACTGAGGAAGGAGAAGTTGTATGCTAAGTTTTCTAAGTGTGAGCTTTGGTTGGAAGAAGTGCATTTTCTTGGTCACGTGGTCAACCATAACATATTCACGTGGAGACGAGTGAGAGTGAGGCAGTGAGGAATTGGATGATTATTCTTAGGATTGGCAGGTTACTACCAACGTTAATCGCAAATTTTTTAAGATTGTTGAACTCCTTTAGTTCCCTAACTGAGAGGAATCAGAAGTATAAGTGGAGCGTAGAACAAAAAGAGGCTTTTCAAACTTTAAAGAATGATTTGTGTGAGATAAAGCGAATGTGGTGGGTAATGCGTTGACTAGAAAGGAGAGAGTGAAATCAAGACGAGTAAGAGGAATAATACTGACAGCCCAAAGTGAGGCGTTCAAGCAAGAGAACGTACTCGCAGAAAAGCTACATGGGTTAGATCAACAGATGGAAAGAAAAGGAGACGAGAGTTTGTATTTTATGGATCGTATTTAGGTTCCATTAGTAGAAGTGAAATGGATGAGGCCCATGCATCAAGGTACTTGGTACATCCGGGAGCGGATAAGAAGTACTATAACCTTGGAGACATGTATTGGTGGCCATCAATAGAGAAGGATATAGCTATCTATGTTAGCAAATTTCGGACTTGTTTAAGAGGTGAAGGCTGCAATGCTAAAGACTATTGGTTTGCTACAACAGCCTGAGATACTTGAGTGAAAATGGGATATAATTACCATGGATTTTATCACTAAATTGCCAAGGTCAAAGTAGTGAGTATGATGTGATTTGGATGATGATCGATAGACTGACCAAGTTAGCTCATTTTCTAGCTATACAATAAGATTTCAAGATGTGAAGTTGGCAAGGATTTATATTGATGAGATAATAGCAAGGAATGGAATTCTAGTGACGATCAACTCAGATTGAGATGGATGATTTACCTCGTGGTTTTGGCAGACGCTATAGAAGTGTTAGAGACGCGATTGGATTTGAGTACTGCTTAGCATCCTCAAGTGGATGGGCAAAGTAAACGTATGATTCAGACTTTGGAAGATATAATAAGGGCATGTGTTATCGATTTTGGTGGTAGTTATCATTTGAGCATTCGGTGTGCTCCGTTTGAAGCTTAGTATGGAAGGAAATGTAGGTCTCCTGTTCTATGAGCAGTGATTGGAGAGACTAGTTTGACTGGACTTGAGTTGGTACAAGAAACGACTGATAAGGTGGTGCTGGTAAAGGAAAATCCCAAAGCGGTGAGAGATCGTCAAAAGAACTATGTTGATTATAGGCGTAAGTCGTTAGAATTTGAGGTGGGAGATCGAGTATTGTTAAGGGTGTCGCCTTGGAAGGGCATAGTGCGTTTTGGAAAGAATGATAAGTTAGCCCCGAGGTACGTAGGGCCATTTGAGATTCTTGAAAGGATTGATCCTGTAGCATATCGGTTAAGATTGTCTGAGGAATTGAGCAGTGTACATGACACGTTTCACGTGTCAAATTTGAAGAAGTATTTGGCGGATGCTAAATTGCATGTGCCTTTGAATGAAATCAAAATCGACAAGACTTTACATTTTGTTGAGGAACCCGTAGAGATTATGGACCGTGAGATTAGGAATTTGTAAGATATCACTTGTGAAGGTTCGTTAGAATTCAAAGCATGGTCCCGAGTTCACTTGGGAGGGCGAAGATTATATGAAGTCTAAGTATCCTCAGTTGTTTGTTGATCGTGCTGATGAATCGGCTAGTTAAATCTCGGGACGAGATTTTCATAAGGAGGGGATACTATGACAACCGTGATTTGAGCGGGTTAGTTTATACCTTTAGAAATGGCTAAGACTCTATTTTGTGTGAATTCTTGTGTGCTATGTGTTATATATGTGTGCTAAGTGGTTTAAGTATGTGCTTAATATCATTTTGAGGTGTATGGACATCTCATTTTGAGTGTGTTTGTGTTTGGTAATGAGTATTCCATTTGTTTACGTTTAGTGATAATGGAAAGGAATGGCGTATTGCATGCAATGCTACGTTAATAGTTTGATGATTAAGTGTTAAGCATTTAGGGGAAATGAGTCATGTTGGAAATGAGTTAAGTGAGTGAAATATAGAAGTTTGTAGCAAACTTTCTAAAAATAGAAAGTGGTTTGGTGAAATGAAAGTTATATTTAGAAAGTTTAGTAAGTAGCGTTTAAGTAAAAAGGTTTGATCAAATTAGCCTAGGTTTTTATAAAAACTTAAGGTAATGAAGGAAATTAGTTAATTAATAATTTAAAAAATATATGTATATATAAAAATATGTATTTAAATAAGGGGGCGATCGGTTTTGGTTAGGAATTGTGTTTAGGAGTTATAATTTTTATCAAATTGGGCTTAAAGAAGGATAAGGACCCACTAGAGATAAATACCAATGAACCTAGCCCATTATCCCCTTCCCTTTCCCCTCTTTTGGTCGTTTATATGCAGCCCCAAAACCCTAAGGAAGTCAATTTTCATTGTTGATCCAAGGAAAACCTCAAGAATCATTGTTTAGGTTCTAGCATTCAAGGTAAGCATGTTAATCCTATCTAATATATATATTCATGTAACATAATTTATGATGGATCTAGGGTTTTCATAAAATTCATAATATTAATGACATTTAATGATGATAGAATGATTAGGGATTGATTAGGGTCATGTTCATGCAATTGGTTAGGTTAGATTTGCGTTAAAACTTGATTTAGGGTTGAGCAGAGTTTAGGGATGTGTTCAACTGATGATATATAGATGATAAAAATGTGTTTTGATATGATTCTAGTGCCTAAATTGTATTTCAAAGAGTCTACTTTTCAGAAAGTCTGGCCTCGATTGATTTGGAGTTCGGGAAGTTGGTTAAACATTAGTTACAAGAAAAGTTGTCAAAACAGTAAATACGGGTCAGATTTAGGTCATGTTTAGGAGGGTAAAACCTATACTTAAAATTCGAATCAAGCTTAGCCCTTCTACAGTAGTTAAGTTCCATATGTATATAAAGAAACCCCAGAAGGAGAGCTTCTAATTATTTGTCTAAGTATGGTTAATAGGTCTAAACTTTTTAGTGTGCAATCAGATCCGAATTAGGACTGTTTTGAAGTTTGATTTTCTTAGGAGTACTTGTGCATGTAAATGGCTTTTGGAAATCCAAAGGTAGTTAATATACTCATAAATGAACATGGGTGATTTTTGGTATGATTTATGAGGGTCACTAAGTGAGGGTTTGGGGTACGTAAAGTCATGATAAAATTCTGCAATTCTGAGTTAATTATAAGTAACTAGTGGAAGGAGTTAATGAAGTGGTTAAGTTTGGGCATGGTGTCGGGGTGACCCATGATGGTTAATTAAACCCTTAGACATCCATCATATGAGTGTTACATGGACATGAGCTTTTAGCTTGGTCGCGTGTAACACATTTGTGTTTGTATTGTGTAGCTTGTGTGGATATTGTTTGGAAGCTGCTTGTGCTTCAGGTGAGTTTCATAGCCCCTCTTTTCTTATGATTTATTGGGGTGAAAATGATGCAAAGTGTTTGGAAATGTTTTGATTACTGTGATAATGTGTTGTCAAAGATGCATGGACTATACGTGACTATTGTATGTTGTGTGCTACATGTTTTGTGATGTGATATTGAGAATTGTGAACTAAGTCAGGGGGATCACCTGCGGGTATCCATGGCCTGTTTAGTGGAAGGTACTGTGGCCTAGCGGGCAGGATGGTTACTTTGAGAGTATCCACGGCCGGGGCTAAGGGGGTAACCACAGGGACCTTGGTACGATTGAGACGTCTTATAAATCGTTACTGGGAAATCGTGTAATTGGATTGTATTGGATTGGTTGTGCATGCTAGCCTGTATGATAGTTCATTTATTGTCCTGCAATGTTTTCTTTATTATCACAGTAATGTGCAGTTTGGATTTTATATCGTGTCTTAAACCTATGACTCTCACCAACTTTATGTTGACGTTTTTAAGCATCATTTTCAGGTGAGTATCGTGATGATAAGAAGGATGTTAGGAAGAGTGGCTAGAGAGACCCTAGGCATTGCTTGTGGAGTTGTCTTTTCTAGTCTTTTCATTTATGACATTTGTTTTGCTTGATACTTGTTTGTTGGAGATTGTTAGTATTTGGATCATTTTGTTTCGTGTATGACATTACTTTAGTAATGCAAGACTCCTCTATCTTGTGTTGGGTATTGTCATGACACATAGTGTCCATTTGATTATTTCCTTCATTTAGATTTCTCTATAGTAGACACCATTGTGTTGTGATGATATCCATGATGTTACGCCTCGTGTTTCCGCCTATACGGGGTGTGACATGGATGCCCTGCCCGTGTGATCGTAGGGGAATGTAGGATCGCAGAGTAAGTATAGGACATACCTCAAATGCCAATTCGGGTCTGTCGATATTAGAACCACTAATGGAACTTATAATTAAACATTGCACAGGAAAATGTAATCATAGCATTAGTAACAAAATGGTTAGGCTAGCACGCTTTTCTCCCTAAATACTTCTATCACTTTACTTTATTGCATTTACTTTCCTGTAGTTATTAATATCAACTTTAAAACCATTTTCAAACGTGACATAATCAGATTAAAACTAGTAAACCTTAGCTCTTGGGATGACCTCGGATTTACCAATCTACTGCACTATAAACGACCGGGTTCTCTGCCCGTTAGTGCGTGTATCGGTAGGCGAGTTTTATAAATTTAAAACTTGGGATTTAATTAAAACAATTTACGCATCATTGCTCAAAATGTTGAATTCTTTAAGAATAGCCTCATAGTATAAGAAGTGAGTGGGAGTCATGGACTTCTCAAAATAAGTGGGAGTGACGAAGGACTTGAATTAATTCAAGAAGAAGATACACAACATTCTGAAAATACTAGCGAAGAACATAATGAGGTCACACCCATCGAGGTCGAGCCCCAAAATTCTAAAGTTCCTATTCGTATATTCGTAAGGATACCTCAAGCACCAGATAGATATGGCTTCTATGTTGATGTTGAGGAACATGAATTAGGGGATCTTAATGAACCTCCTAATTATAAAGCTGCATTATCAGATCCTGAATATGACAAATGGCTTGAAGCTATGAATTCGGAAATGCAATCCCTGAAAGATAATCAAGTCTGGATTTTAGTTGAGCTTCCTCCTAATGGTTGAACTTTTGGGAGTAAATGGCTTTTCAAGAAGAAGACTGACATGGATGGCAATGTACCCAAACCTACGGTGTAGATTATAGGGAAACCTTCTCTCCTGTTGCAGACATTAGAGCTATAAGGATTCTTTTAGCCATAGCCACGTTCTATGACTATGAGATTTGGCAGATGGATGTCAAAACCGCCTTTCTAAATAGTCACCTAAGTGAGGACGTATATATGGTGCAACCTGAGGGGTTTGTGGATCCAAAACATCCTAACAAAGTTTGTAAACTTCAACGTTCCATTTATAGATTGAACCAAGTATCTAGGAGTTGGAATAAAAGGTTTGATATAGAAATAAAAAAGATTGGTTTTACTCAAAATCCTGATAAGCCATGTGTATATCTCAAAGCTAGTGGGAGTAATGTTGCATTCCTAATCTTATATGTCGATGACATATTACTCACGAGAAATAACTTTACAATTGATGCAGTCGTCATAGGACTTCTACATGAAGTTTTACAACTCCCTAGGCAGAGTACCTAACCGTTGTAGTAGGAGTATAGGCAAGACTCGGGGGTTGTTGTCGTTCTCTAGGGTAATAGGTTGGGAAGGCTTGATCACGGTTTAACAGAATTCTAAGGGTTGAGAGAGATTATTTTTGTATTTTTATGTTTATAGGAAAGCAGGCAAAATCATATATTTGAGAGGTTGGTTGGTTTTAGCTATTAAACTAAATAATAAATTACGCTACTGGTGATAACAATATAATAAAAGATTTTGTTTATTTAATTATGTATTACTCTCTAGATTGCTTCTCCTAGTGTTGTTGTTTTGTCACACTTGTGATGATCTATGTAATTATTTCTTAAGTCATGAACGAATTACACGAACCCGTCATCTATTTAATATTCTTTCGAGGCAAAACACAAAGTAAGGTAGTATGAAGACTATTACCCGGCCCCCAAGAGTATATTAAATGAATGTGAAATATATTAAGAGTGGATCAACCATATTAAGGGGCAAGGTAGTATGAAGACTGTTACCCGATGGTATCCTTTCTACACAATTATGTTTTCCTAGATATATCAACAGCGATACAAAAAAAATCTGGTTTTCTAAGACATAACATGCATATTCATCACAAGAAGCGACACCACTAAGATCTACATCCTAGGTTTCATACAATCATAAATAAACACAATAGAAAGTTTAGCCAAGCATGTTAAAGATAAAGCAAAAACAATAAGAATCACCCAACAAGACATATTGAATGATTAAGATAGTCTTACTTGATTAAAACATGAATTGAAGGAAGTAAAATAGGATTTTGAGGCCCTAAAATCATCCTTAACAGCTGCTAAACGAACTAGGGTTCGTCCCTTTCTTTTACTCTAAAGTTACACACTTAAAACCTTAATTTTGGGTTTGTAAATATAGGAAAATCGCTGCAACGGCGTCGCATTTTAATCGTAACGCCGTCGTCAAAGAGAATATTCTAGATAATGGGTTGGGTCGTGCACTCTGATGCTGTCATGAAATGTTGTGACCCTGTCATGGTGGGAATTGTGACGGCGTCACGTGTATTTTGTGACACCGTCTCCAGCCTTTGAGTAGAAATTCTTGAGAGATGTTGGTGTAGGTCCGTAGTCTTGTCTGTTTCTTCTCCAAATGAGCTCAAGTCACGTGTATTTCCTCCAAATGCCTACCAAATGTTGAATACCTGAAAAGGAACGATTAAGTGCCTATTTTGGGCATAAATGCACGATTTAGGGGGTTAAACGCCTCGAAAAAGTGTATAAAATGACACCTCATCAAATACCCCTACACTTGGGATTTACTTGTCCTAAAGCAAATGGGCTTTTCTACCTAGACAATAACAATATGAGGGTCATTTTACCTACTCTTTAAAAGTATTTTACAACACAACCTTCTAGACCTTGTAATTAAAAGCACGGAAGATATATACTAGCACCTCACATAAGTGTTTAGGATTCTCTCTTTCACTCGGGTGTATAATAAATTATAACATAAAGGGGAAATGGAAAATCAACACTCATTACCTATCATAGCATATAAATTACCATAGGCTTGGTAAATGATCAAACCTCCACCGCTAGGCGCAAGCATTATTCATTACTATCTAAGAGGTCTTTTAAAGGGTTGTGGGGTGATGTGCTGTCGTGTAGGGTCAATTATTTGATTATCAAGTTTTAAATTTATATTTAGCCGACAAACCTTAAACAACACTTTAACGAGCAATGTACCCGGTCAAGATAGAGTTTTGTAATAAGTAGGGTGTCGAACACTAAGAGTGAAACATTAATCCTATATTCTATCAGTATTTTAATTAGTTCTAATTAGTCTATTTACTGGTTAAACCTATGCTATATACGATGTTTAATGATATGGGGGTTTTTAGCCTAAGAGACTGGCACAGGTTTGGTGATGACAAATATCAATTCAATAAACAATAAACACAAAAGAAGAAGATTAGAAGATAGAAAAGCGGTACAAGCCAAATGATAGAAAACTGTATTAGCCATATTAAATCCGGTTCAATATTGGTTTGTTTGTTTTAGTGCAATGATTTACTTATCTTGAAGCGGCATATCATTCTTAAGACTTAGGCGGGACATCATCCTAAGACCTAGACACGATTAATCCTGTCACAATTAACGCATCCGCATAAAGCATTCTTTAGTTTAATTATAATCTATCTTAGGGAATCAAAGCAGTGGTGATCCTGTTAAAACCCTAGCCCAACGGGACTTTACCCACTTATTGTTTGACGGTGTTTTATATACTGGTAGTCCACTATTCGAATCCTTATCAGTTAATTAAGAGCATGATTGCTGGAACATAAACGGGTTACCTACCAGTCCAACTAAGCTCATAATTCAAAGACAAAGACAGAACGTTATTTGTGATCCTATTGGTCTAATAATATAAAACACGATATGGAGAGCTATCCCGGTATCTAGATTACTTTTTTGGTATCACTAGACCTAGTTGAATGATAGGTCGCATATTCAAACACATAGACAAGTATGAGGTGATAAACATAATTAAACAATCAATGATTAATTAAGAAATCGATTTTAAAACAAACCAGACATTGAACTTTCGTTAAGATGGCTAATACCCGAGGGTATTAGCCCACAACCATTGTAATTATACAAGCGTAATCAAACAATTAAAATCGAATGATTAAGAGAGTAAAAATTACACGATGTCTTCTATAGAGTCGTGATCAATGCTTGACCATGATGGCTGATCTTCTCTTCTAAAATTCATCTTTTAATGAGTATGGTATAAAGAATATGATATTGCACACTTAAAACTCGTTTTTGAGTCTTTTATTTATAGTGTCTGAAAAAGACTCGATACGCCGTATTTGGATAGGTCGATACGGCGTATTGGGTTGGAATCCTTGGAGTGCGCGCTACGTTCTCAATGAATCAGTGATATCATTCCCAATTTACTTTATTTACTATATCTTCGAATAGTTATCTTCATGGATACGGCGTATGAAGACAGAAGGAATACGCCGTATTGGGAATTGGTCAAACGTGTTTTCTTGTGAAGTATTGGCGCTGATACGCCGTATCTCTTTAGTTGGATACGGCGTATGTAGTTAGAAATCAGTATTCTTCAAATGTCTTCGTTTTAGCTCCAAATTATGCGCCTTTTAGCTTGTCTTCACAAAACACTCCTGAATTACTGCATTTATCAACTTTAAAGCAATTAAGTACCAAATCATGCAATAATTATATAAAAGTGGGCAAAACAGATGGAATAAATAATATAGTAAAGTGACGTTATTTGATGTCATCATGGGGTGTAAGTGTAAGATAACATATAATGGAAACGGAAACGGATGGGATACATTTAGGTGGCTTTGGGTGAATTTGGAGTGGAAGGGTTAGCTAATTATTTACACGAATACACGTTGGTTTGTTTGCTAAGCCAAGACTCGGACGAAGATCTACAAACTCTACACAACTCTACATCAATCTCTTTTTTTCTTTCTATTTTTTTAATAACATAATACATCATAACTTGGGGTTTACAACACGTACCCCTACACTTGAGCTTTTTACATACTCGATATTTACAATCTAACTAATGACCCGATTTGAGGTGGATCAAAATAACATGGAGATCATCTAACAAACGTATGGGGGTATTGACTTAACTTTTCTTCCCCATTCTTCCGCGAAATAAATACTACCATGAATCCCAATCGTCCCAAAACTGTATTTACAAGGATAAGGACTTAGCAACCGTGTACTCAAATAATTAATTTAGGTAAAAACAATAATGTACTAAAAGTTAGTACATACAGGGTAGGCTAAGGCTATTTGGGTGTAATGATTGGTTTAAGGGTGACAATGCTCTTCATTAATAGTCCGGCTTAACCAGAAAATTACGAGAACCATGAAAAAGGATAGGCTCGGAGGGTTGTACTAGGGGTATCCTGCACTAAAAATGAGTGCATGGCAAGGGTGTGGGATAGTTATATGATCGATGTGACCATCATAACAATTACAGGTTTAAAACATGGGTTAATCCTAATGCCTCTTATCAAGCAAATCCTAATACTTACTATGCGGTCTCGGGATGCATCATAAAAACAAGTTCTAGAATTTAATATACTACCGGTACACTCATATAATTTAATACCGATACCAATGCTCCAGAAAAGGTGACAAAGACCATACGTACACATCCGTAACGACGGAATAGACACATATGACTGCATTCGAACCTTAACTCGAGAAAGCTAAAGGTATAAATTATCTTGGGTATCAATAATATACCAATGTGGCAGTTGTTTTAAAGGACGGGGATTAAAATTAGCAATAATAATAATCATAAGTAACATAAAAGCCAATTTTTGCTCCGGGTTAGGGGGGGGGGGGGTGTGTGTTTATTATTTTTTTTTTTGGGGGGGGGGGGGGGGGGGGGGGGGGGGGGGGGGGGGGGTTGTGTGTTTTTTTTATAATCTAAATAATAAGCAACCGTCTCTGGACTCGTAGTTCAGTTTTCGGATGAAATAAAAAGGATAACCCATAAATCATGCGAAAATTAGTCCTTAATATGGACCTTATTCCCCCCACCCCTCCCCAAAGGGGGGGAAAAAAAAAAAAAAAAAAAAAAAAAAAAAAAAAAAAAAAAAAAAAAAAAAAAAAAAAAACACAAAAAAAAAACACAACACCACCACCACACACAAAACACACCCACACACCCAAACCCCCCCCCCTCAACCATTCGTCTCTTTAGGAAAGGATTTCAAAGTAATTACAGTCTAAACCGGGTTTACTTTATATTAATAAGGACATAATTTATTTGTCACCAATAATAATAATAAAATCTTTAGAGGATTTAGGAATAAGGGAGCAAAAAGTAGATATGCATTCACAAATAGCATTTATGAGTAGTATTAGCATTTTAACTTGTATTTAATAATGATTTCGTTTTTAAGCTTGGTTTGGGGCAGGTGAAAAATCGAGGACGATGAATTTATCTTTAGAAAATTTGGGATATAAAATTAAGAAACACTATTTAAAAGTGTTTCTTGTTCCGTGATCCTAAACGTTGTGATTAAATAATGAAAGTCATTTTTGTTTCCTTTTATAAAAAAATGTAAATAATAATAATGGTAGTGTGTATATATATATATAAAGAAATGGTAAACGGGATGTTACAAAACTAGTGATTTTTTAATCCCCTTAGATGAACACTTAGCTACTTTTCAAGGTAATTAGTCGAGGGGTTGAAATTGTTTTGGTTTTCTATAGGTATTTATGACATTGCGTGAGGACACGACAATAGCGTAGTATGTGGGATTTTTGATATGTGTTTAATCACATATAAATTTACTTTATTAAAACGAGCTTAAATGACCAAAAACAAATAGAAAATACATTGTATTTGTCTGTTTTGTTAATTGTGTTGTGCAGGTAACGGATATATCATAAAAGGACAAAAACTAAGCCAAAAAGGACAAAACCGAGCACGAGATTGGAAGAGCGTGAGAAAATGAAGCCGAGAGCGTATTCATCTTTAATGGACCAACCCGTACCCGTTTAATGGGCCAAGTCCGCCCATTAATACTTATACTATATAAATTTTAGACAAACAAGTCCAAATCCCTTATCCAGTCCAAGCCCAAATCATAAAAGCCTAAACCACATACCCGGATCCAAGTCAATGTATCTTAATTTAGGGTCAAACTTACTGTTCACCCTTCCCCTTCATTTTTACATTTAAAAAGAGTATGTACGGGTAAATCCTAATCTCCCACGCACGAATCCATCTAGAAGGCCTATGTGGCACGATTATGACATCATTGCCTGACAACTTGGCAATCCTAACGTGTCTCATTGGTTGAAAAGACGTGGAGATGATCTAAGGGCTCAAATGATGGATTTAGAGTTTGTTAGCAATCAAGGGTCGTGATTAGAGCTTTTGGGACGCTCCTCTTCGCCTAGAACCTTCTCTCATCACTATAAATAGAGGCTGCAATCCACACAAAGATCAATCTAGTTTTTAGTATAATTTTAGCTTAAATTTTAGCTTATTGTATTGTTTTTATTGTATTTCATTTCAAAAGCTTGTAACCTCTTTTATCATTAATAAAAATTCAGTTTACCTTTAAATTTTGTGTTGAATTTATGTTTTACTTTTATGCAATTTCAAATTAAAATGTGTTTGGATAATATTAAATTAAGACAATAAGCTCTTGTAACCTTTAATAAGCTAATATTTATTCAGTTAAGTCTTTCCTTATAGCTTAACTAGAATAACTTTAACTAGAAATAATCTCACAAAGATCTTTAAGCAATAATGGATGATAAGCCATAAATGGAAAGGCTTATGGGACTGTACCAGCTTATGAAAATAAGCTGGAGCTTGTAGATTAGCTCTTAAGAGTATTTATATGTCCTTGTTTTGAGCAAAGGACAAGGTTAGTTCAGTTTCATTTTTTAGCTTAAATTCTTATTCAGCTTATCAAACTGCTTAATTAGTGCTTATTGTAGCTTAATTGTGCTTATTTAGTCTTATTATAGCTTACTATGTCTAGTTTATAGTTTAGATTTAGCTTGTTTTGAGTTTCCATAAAATCTGTCCCAATAATAGTTAAATCTGCTCATACTCTTAGCTTATAATTAAGTGTTTATTTTCATAAGGTTTTTGCTATATTTTGTATATTTTTTTTGTTTTTTTTTTTTTAATATTCTTTAATTACATAGAACTAATCTGTTTTAGCATTTTTAAGCTTAATATGACCTATTTTAGCTTAAAATTGGAAATTCAAGTTTTAAAGGGGTGTTTGGGATAAGCAGTAGTAATATGGTAAAATTGTGTTTAGCCTGTCTTAGTGATCTAATCAGTTTTCATAAGCTTTAATTTAGTCTAGATACTAGTTTTCATAAGTTTAAAATTAGTGTTGTGAAGTTTTCAAGTTTGTTTAATCAAAATCCTAAATTTGCTAGTTCAAAAGTGGTTCTAAACTGTTTGATTCTTGGATTTATAAAAGTATGCTTAATGTGTAGTTTTTGAGTTCAAAATTTGGTTTCTAATGCATCAATATTCATCTGTTTTGGGTTAGTAGTTTTTGGAAAAGTCTATTGAGTAATTTAGAACAAAAATCAGTCAAGTAGTGCTTGTTCATGGCTTATTCTTAAAAGTCTAAGTTTGTAGATCAAATAAGGTCTTATTCTAGCTAATCTTAGTTTAATTTTTATGAAAATAAGCTCATTAAAGTATAAGTTCAATCTGTTTTTGGTGTCTAGTTTGTCAAAATCATTTTTGAGTCTTAAAACTTAGGCTGCAAGTTGTCCATAATCTAAAAAAAGTCAAAAAAAGTAGTGTAATCTGTCAATTTCATCTGTCATTTCTAGCTTATTTCCTTAGCTAATTTGTTTATTTCCAACTCATTTATGTTATTTGAGTCTCAATCTAAATCTATTTTCAGTTTTTAGCTTTTTCTTATTGCTTATTAGTCCTAAATCTTAGATTAAACTTTGGTAAAAATCCTTTAAATCCCCTTTTTAGTCCACTATCTTGATGCCTTTTATTGTTTTTCAGCTTAATTGTGTTTGCTTATTTCAAGTTTTAAGTGCTTAATGAGTCTAGTTCTAGGTCTGTTCTAGCTTATTGATCTTCTTTTAGCTTATTGGTCTACTTAGAGCTTATTATGTCCAAACAGTTTAGCTAAATCAAAAAGTCTTAAAAAACTAAATTGTCACTTTTGATTGTCTTTTTCTAGCTTACAAATAAGTTCTGAAAAAAAGTCTTTTATTAATATTGCTTATTTTTGCTTAATCTTTAGTTGTTTCAATAAGGTAAAAAAAATTAAATTTTTTTTTTACAAAAAGGAAGGTCACAGGACTCGAACATGTGACCTCCCCCCCCCCCCAACACACACACACGCTTTTACCAACTGCCCTAGGGTCTTTTTCGTTTATATGTTTGTTTCAATTATTAGTTATACGCATTTAGATTTCAGCTTATTCAGCTTATTGATTTTTCCTAGCTTATTGGAAGTAGCTTTTTGATTTGTTTTTCTTTGTAAACCTCAGAAATAGAGTCTAGTATTTTTAGAAATTTTCTCAAATTTTTAGGATTAAGTTTAGTATTTTTAGTTTAATTTTTAGTCTTATTTAGTTTTAAAAATAGTTTTAATTAGTTTAAAATTTTATAAATTTTTTGTTATATAAAATTAGTTTAATACACTTTAGTTTAAGAAATTTACATTTTGAGTTTTTAGAGTTTTATTTTGTCATTTTATGTTAATTAGTTACTTTTAGTTGTTAATTAGTTATTAATTGTTTTAAATGTCGTTAGGATTTTTAAATTGCCTTTATTTCCAGTTTAGCGTGCCTTTATGTGCTTTCCCTTTGGGTTATTAGATTTAGAATCCAAAATCTAAAATTTCGATTATTCAAGCACCCGATCACGAACCGAAACAAGATTTTTAATATTCACGCTTCGTTGGGAAAACGACTCGGGAACGATTTGAATTTTATCCTTTCCTAAGGGTAATTTTCTCGTTAATACTTTCCGGAAATATATTTTATTAATAATTAGCTTATTAAGAGAATTAATATATATATATATATATATATATATATATATTAATTTGCCGATTTGCTTTATATATATATATATAAGAGAATTAATTTTTGGCGCCGCTGCCGGGGAGGTGTGTTACGATTATCGCGTTGAAGTTTGAAGATTAGTGCATTGAAGACCCTTCCCCGTGAAGTTATCGTTTTTTTTGTGAATATAAATTTTACATTTCTTTATTATTTTTCATTTTCTTTTATATAAAACTTAAAAAAATACAAAAATATTTTATTTTTCTCGATTTTTTTTTGTGGATTTATTAAAACACCAAAAATACTTTTCCTAAAGTATTTTAAAATACCAAAAAAATTGAAAAAAAATACCAAAAAAGAAACCGTGTTGTTAATTGTTAAATCGGCTCATCTTTAGTTAACAAACTATAAGAGAGGTATAAGGAGGGTCGATCTTACGAACTTCGACCCGAAAAGAGAAGGTTTTTAAAACGCTTCGCGCTTACCCGCTCCTCCGCTTCTTTGTGCGTTTTCTAGAGAGCTACTGTGCACTATTGACTTTCGGTTACCAAAAATATTTTTCTTTCTTATTTTTATTATTTCTTTTCTTTATGTATTATTTGAAAAATCTATAAATATTCTTCTCTACCCTCTTATCCGTCTAATTCTTTCTCTTATCCTTCTATTTTGTTTAAATTCTAATGTCGTCATTCGAACAACAAAGTTGTGAAGGGCGTGGACAACCGTCAGATAGCTTTTATTGTTATCAATGTACGTGTCAAAAGTGTGGAGGCCCGTTTGGTCCAGTTTTTCAACGGTGTACTTGTGAGCGATGTAGAAGAAATTATATGAATGAAGTTTGTTCTGTATGTTGTTCATTCATTAATGATCCTAATCCGAACTCTTTCAATGATTCTCCAAACGACTTCACCCACCCTCCACAAACCCAGTACGAGACATACTTGTGCGAGTTATGTGGAAACAATTCTTAGGAACCGAGCTACAATCAAAACTTTAGTGATAATTATTTTCCACAAACTTCACCAAGTTTTCCACAATATCTTTGTTGTACCCGTTGTGGGGGTCCTCATGAGACTTTTCAATGTGATCAATT
>BQNB010048757.1:9306-40834 GCA_026074375.1 Tanacetum coccineum
GGAAGGGCTTTAGTAAACATGTCAGCCAATTGGTATTCAGTTCTGACAAAGTACAATTCAATTATACCGTTTTCAACCTGTTCCTTGATGAAATGATATCGAGTATGGATATGCTTGGTACGGGAGTGCTGTACGGGGTTGCATGAGATTGCTATGGCTGACTGAGAGTCGCAATACAATAGTATTTTGTTGCAAGTTGAATCCATAATCCTTAAGCTGTGTCCTCATCCACATTACTTGAGCACAACTTGCAGATAACGCCACGTATTCTGCCTCTGCTAATGACATTGCAGTACAGTCCTGCTTTTTTGACATCCAGCTGACTAACTTATCACCTAGGAACTGTATTCCTCTAGAAGTGCTTTTGCGAGTATCAATGCATCTGGTATGGTCGGCATCTAAAAAAGCTGTTAGTTCAAAGCCAGAATCCTTCAGATACCAGAGTCCCATGTTAATGGTACCTCTCAAGTATCGAAAGATCATTTTAACCTATTTGAGGTGTTTTTCAGTTGGTCTTGCTTGATATCTTACACAATAACATACTGCTTGCATTATGTCTGGTCTACTAGATGTCAGATACATGAGTGACCCGATTTTACTATGGTAGTCAGTTTGGTCTACGAGTGTACCACTCAAGTCTGCATCTAATTTAGGTTTCGTAGCCATTGGTGTACCAATGCTTTGTCCTTTTTCCATACCATGTTTTTAAGTATTTCTAAAGCTTACTTGGCCTGATTGATAAAGATACCGCGTGGGAATTGGTGGATTTGAAGTCCTAAAAAGAATTTCATTTCCCCCATTAAGGACATCTCAAATCTACTGTGCATTAAGTTTTCAAATCGTTTAGAAAATTTAGGGTTTGTAGACCCGAAAATAATGTCGTCAACGTAAATTTGCACAAGTAGAATGTCCTCCCCGTATCTTATCGTGAATAGAGTCGGGTCAATGGTACCTTTAGTAAAACCATTAGATATCAGGAAATTTGAGAATTCATCATACTAGGCTCTCGGAGCTTGTTTCAATCCATATAGAGCTTTCCTTAGTCGGTGATATAGCAATTCTATATACGTAAAATATAAAATATATAATAGATGATGGAAAATTACCAATTTACCCTTGAGGACAAAGGTGAAAAGTAAATTCTTCAAAATATATACAATATAATATAATACGTATATTAACCGGGAAGTATGATTCTCCGGGTCGTTTCCCCAACGATTTATGAAATTGAAACCACGTTTGATGCTCGGACAATGATTTGAATTGGAAATAAAAGTTGATTTGATTAACTACTTTTAAAAATTAAAATTAACAAATTCTAACAATTAAGCATGGAGACAAATAACGGGAAATCAAAATTTAACTAAAAACGCAAAACGAGACTTTAAACGGAGGTCAAAAACCCTAAATTTCTAAAAATAAACCTAACTTAAAATTTTCTTTTTAAATGGACTCTATTTGACTAAAAAGTAAGTTTAAAGAAAACTAGAACAAAAACGGAGTTGTTTAAAGCTAAAAACGCGAAGAAAACGAGAACCGGATTCGAAACCCGTTCTTTAAAAAGTAAACTTTCGCTAAAATGATCCTACAAAAGTTTTTCTATTTTTCCTAAGTATAATATGATAAAATAAAATTTTCTAAAAAAGAAAAATATTTTTTTGATTTTTATTTAATTTTTTATGATTAAAAAAACTGTTTTAAAGAAAATAAATGATAAAAAATAGAAAACAATTTTAGAAAAATATGAAAAAATACAGAAAAGTGGATTAAGGTAAGCTGGATTTAGAAAAAATAAAAGCTAGAAAAATGGAATTATAAATAAGCCGAAATAAGCTGAAAACAGCTTATGGGCTTATTGGACTAAAAGGCCTATATCAAATAAATATTGCAACTCACTACCGGATGAGCTATTGTAGCATACCAGTAGTGAGTGTGTGTTATAAAGGGTTGAAGTGTTGAGGTCGGGGGTTCGAGCCTTGCTCACCCGGGCTTTGACGCCTTTTTGTCATTGGGGAACGAGGCCTGAATGTGACATTACGCAATAGATGTCTTTGACAATCTTTGATATTCTCAAATCTGAGATGGATGGTTTTCAACTATAACCTTGTTTCTTGTTGTTGACCGATATCCCTTTTGACTGGAGGGAGTCTCCACCAAAATGCACGGATCACCAGTTTTTCTTTCATCTTACCAACTTTTATATCTCTTGTTAAGTACAAGTTGAACAAAGATGTAAGGTGTTTAATGAGGGTTTTCTTTGTGTCATTAATGATGTGATATGCTGTTTTCTCAGGAGATTGGGATGATGATTGATCTGTTTGGAGTATAGCAGCGTTGCAAGTGTTCAGCCAAAAGAATAAAGGAAGTGTAGAAAAGCCTGAGTGCCTCGTTCGAGCAGCCTCAACGAGAGTGCGGTTGTGTCTGTTCAACTACTCGTTTGTTCAGGTGTTCGAGGAGTAGAGTTTGATGCTCATTCTTCTTCTTTAAAGATGCATTAAGTGTCTTGTTTAAGACTAAGTGCCTCTGTAGTGACGACAGAAATTACTATGGTTGAAGATTTCTTGGATCATCGTGAGAAAGTCTTTTAAAAACTTCTGGTGTTTCATCTTGGAAGTAGAAAGAGAGGGTCAAGTGTATCTGGAGTAGTCGTCGACAATTACCAGAATATTTTCTTCTCCATGTATGCTTGCAAACCCGTATTGGACCACATAAGTCCTATGAAGCAGAGTTTAACCGGTCCGTTTGAACTGGGAACAGTCTTTGACTGATTGAACTTCGTTTTGCTTTACTCACTCACAAGAGGAACAGAGTTTGATCTTTGGACATACTTCAGTTTTGGTAAACAATCACAACATCTTTTTTTGAGCAGGTGATGTAGTCGAAGTGAGATGAGAAGTTTGATGTCATAACCACGTTTGAGTTGGTGATTCTTTCGCATGAGATCAAATTGAGTTGTGAAAGTGTTTCTTGAAGAGAAATTGTATAGAGATCAGTTCCACGATTACTAGTTAGTAAGTCATTTCCCCGAAGATCTCTAACAAAACCCTAGATTATCACGTAATGCAACCTCCAAATCCGCATCACCATATTGACCAACCTGAGAAAAGATTAGATTGAGACTTCGAGTCGTAACCTTTTGATCGAGATATTTTCATTGAACCAAATCTCCATAATAAGAATTGGAGCAAATGATCATTGAAACAACGGTACCCAAGTATTTTTTCAACAAAATTGCACAGCAGAGTTAGAATCCCGTCATGTGCTTTGTGCATCCAGAGTCAAAATGACATAGGCTGAGTTGTATGATTGATTAGAGAATTAGAGGGACGTGGAATACATGACATATTAGATCCTAAAGTGTTTGTGAGTTTTAAGACATTAGTTATCCTAGATACATTATCTATGGAAAAACTAACTTTCTTAGTCACACTTTCGTTCCTAACTTTAGGTACCCATTTCCTTTTTGTCTTAGGAACCCATGTATATGCTGATGGGCATGTTGTGCGATCCTATCCATTTCCACGTCTTATTTAGTCTTTTATACAAACATCTATAGTATATCTTTGAATTTGTGATAGTGGATTTGATGCAAACTGTTCTTATGGGGGTTGAACAAATTTCTTCGCTTGACTTTTGGGTTTTTCCAAGTATCTAATAGGCACTACATTAGGCTTCGTAGTTTAGCATTCACGTATTCAGAACTTAGGAAAACACAAGCATCATGATTCGAATTAAACACACATTTTCTACAAGTAGCACAAACAGCATTAACATTCGAAGTTTTGGAATTTAAACTGTCATTACACGCAGTTACAGACTTTGTTTGATTAGAAATACTAGAAATCCTAGGGTGTTCTTCTACTTCAGTCTTCTTAAACTTTACATGACTAGTGTTTGGCACGACCTTATCTTTCGTTTGATTGCTCCTAGGCTCTAACATTAGTGTTGTGAGTTACTCCTGTAGATGTAGATACGCGAGGATTAGTATTCCTAGAAGTCTGATTCAACTGTGGTGCTCTAGTTTGTGTGGTACTACTTGCAATTCGATACATTCCCGGTTTAATCACATTTGTGTTTCTTATAGCTTGCGTTGCTTTTTGGAGTAAATTCTGTGGAGTGACTGGTTTTGATAAACCCTCTGACTTATTAGTTTTTAAAACCGACTTTTTCTTTACAAAATTTGTTCTCTCGAGAGAGTTTGAAAAAGAGCGGTTTCCTAAAACTGATGTTTTGGTATCCTTTGTGCATTTGTTGTAGACAACAGCATGGTTCTATCAAAACATTAGTGTCCACAGATTTTCCTTTGCATTTGTCAATGAGTTTCTTTAACTCACTGATTGCAATGTTCTTGTCTTGCAGTTGAGCTTTCAAATCTTGTATTTCAAAGTATTATTCACGTTCCTTTCGAAATACATTTGATGCCTTTTCTTTGCAAATGTGTTCATTTTTCAGTTGTTCTTGAATTCTTGTAAAGCGGTTTCAGAGAAATTGAGTGTTTTTCTAATTAGCAAAAATCCGTAATAGCTTAGTGTAAATCTCTTTACTTACAAAATTCAGTTTGTTCATTAAAGTTTTGGTGGAAGACAGTCACATTCCTGACTTCTATGAAGATATAAGCATTGTAATTCAGTGATCTCATCTAAATAGATGAAAGGCTTGCAAATAAGAAACAATAACATCTTTAGACACACATTCTTGCAAAAGGATATCATAATGTTGGAAAATTCTGCCTTATCAGATTTCAAGTTCATCAAGTTCATCTTCAAGGGATTAACGTCTTTAAATCTGCATGCATTTCTTGCTAAGTTATGTACATATGTGAAACTATTTCTGAGTCTTAAGGGCACGGGGCATCAACATATCTTAACTAGGATTTCCAATATCTTGCCAGTTGGTTTATGAAGATTTACGAGGTAGTTTGAATGTTTTACCACGCTTGATTGACAATTTCTTTAAGATGATTTATGTTATTCGTCATGACATTATATGTTTGTCTACTTTTGCTTATTGATTTAGACACTGGTAAGAAATCTATGTTTTTGAAAATATTTGGTTTTGTTTTCACAAATGATTTTCTCCACATTTTCTTTCTTATTTCATTTGCCTGTGCGAACTAAATTTCATAATGCTGAGTCAGGGGGGTTTTTAAATAATTTTGATAAAGATGTTTAACTTTGTGTAGTCAAAAGTTTCACTAAGTCTTATTCAATCTTGATCGTACTCTCTTTAATCAAGAGTCTGAGTCTTCCCTATCGGGCACGAGTTGTTTGCTGGGATCAGATTGGTCATGTGGGATGCATACAAACATGGTATCTCATTTGAGCCTTTTTTTTGGGGACCTTAGATTGGCAAAGGTAGGTCTTCCATTAATGTAGGGCATTTGGGTACAACATATGAATGGTTTGGATAGATTGACTCCGTTTGTAAACAACTATTTATTCAAAACTTTAATGGTTTCCAGTTGAATCATTTTGCTATAATATCTTTTTCTTCCTTAAGCTTCAAATCCGTTATTACCTTTGTTTTCTCCTTGACAAGACCTTCGTATTGTGACTTGGTTAAAAGACTCTGTTTGACTAACTCATCATGTTTCTCTTTGACAACTGAAATTTCATAGGCTTTAACTTTTAAACTTTCTTTTATGTTAGTTTCTTTTTGAGCTAATAGTCCTAGAGTTTCATTTAACTTACGTTCAAGTTTGTCATAGTCAACTGTACGATCATTAAAGGCCTTGAACCTCTCAAACTCAGTCCTGTTTATTTTGAAGTGCACTAGGCAATATCGAATACTATTTAGATTCCCCTAGAGTTCTATTCGTTCTGCAAGAATAGCTTTGCACTAGTTACTTTGAGTCTATGTTGCATTTGCTTCTTTAATTGCTTTTGAATCTTTTTATTTTAATCGACATCAAGCTTTAATTAGAAGTGCAACCCGCTCATCATCACTTCTACTCATTTTGGTCATCCTGAATATCATTAGCACACATATCGGTGAGTTCAAGAAAGTGACCATTACTATCACCGTTTGATGTACATGTGTTACTAATGATCCGATTGTCAAATGTTGTATGTCATTGGCAAACACATTATCGTCAGTATCGTATTGTACCTGTTCCAATGGTTCAGCGTCTGTGCCTGAGTCTGCATTAGGAACCTCCTGAATCTTTGCCATGTAACTGTAATGTTCTTCCAACTCTTGTTCATCAATCTCTTCATCCGTGTCTGCTAGCCAGTCAAGATGCTTGCTTGAAGTTGAAACCTTTCTCAGCTGTTTACACAGCTACACATTTTCCTGGTTGATACGTGGGTCTTTTAACTTGTTTTGGCTTTCTGTACTCCTTAGCATAATGACAAATCCTTGCGTTAAAATGTTGTATCCCAGACTGTTGCACTATTGGACCACCTTAAGATTTCTAGCCCCTAAACATTCACTGCCCTTGATTCCCAAATGTCCAATCTGATTATCATCTTGTTACTTGGTTGTATTATCCACATTCTTGTTTCTGGTGTTTGAGGAAGTTCTGAGTTTTTGTTAGTAGGTTGTAAAGTTTCTTGAAGTATTTGCAATGAGTGCCAAATTTTTCTGTTTGTGTCTTTATCCTTCTGAGCTTGGTCAGGATTCATGTCGTCTTCAGAAGTGACTCAGATGGTGGTGTGATTGGTTTGGCTATCTCTTTGCCTTTGGATCTTGTAGTTGCATGAGATCTGGTTAGAAGTGAAGCTTTTGATGTTGGTGCATATGATTTGTGAGGTTTTGATGTTTGGTAATAAGGGTCTTGAAGTGTTTGAGCAGTAGCAACAAGTGCTAATGGGTTAGCATTCTTAGCCATTCTCTCAGCAGGGTTGATTATAACTTCCTTTTGGTATGTGTTTCAGAATGTCAAAGAGCATATGGTATAAAATTATCCCAACTTGTGTTGTTACTTGACAATTTGTTATAAATTTGACCCATTCTGTTGAAGTTTATTTAAGAACATTGACTTGCATCGTTGCAACTGTCAAATTGTTTCTGATCATTTCATTCATCATTTTGTAGAATCTTGTGTAGTAAGACTCAATTGTTTCTCCATCGTGAGAGGTGAATTGACCAAACTCCCAAAATAAGTTTGTCTTGACATCTTGAATATTGAGTGATTCACCTTGTTGTAGCCTTTCGATGGCTTCCCACATTTCTTGAGCTGTCTGACATGCATCAACAGTTGAGTATATTTCATCTCCAATTCCAGTCAATATCAAATGAATCGCTTCTTTTTCTGATTCAAAATGAGCTCTGTTCTCAGGAGTCATATTCATAACTGTCTCGACTGTTGTTTGTTCAGGAACTGCTGGAGAATCCTCTGTTGCAGGAACAGCTGGTGTTGTGACAATCGTTGGAGTGTAAGGACCTTTAAGAATGCACTTCCGTAAGGCATCACCATTTGGTCTTGTATCAATGTATCGTAAGAACCGTGATCGCCATTGTGCATATCGTCCTGTTGCAAGCATTGGTGGACGATCCCTTGAACCAGCTGCCATTATGTTGTTATGCATTTGACTGTCGGTTGTGGAAGTTACAATTGGAGTTGTCATGATGAATGATTTAAGAATTATGAAGTGAAAAATGATTGAAGGATCTTAAGTGTTATGAAGTGTTGTGATTGAATCTGTGATTAATTGAAAGTAATTAATTTCCACGGGATTTTACAAGTCAAAGATTTAAACCGAGAAATTGAGTTCTTTCGCGGGATTTTACAAAATCGAGAGGAAACCGTGAAAAGTTAACTGTTGTTGTTAAAGTTTGTTGATTATGTTTGTTGTTGTTGATTAATTGTCCTTGTAGTCCGAATTAAAGTCCAAAGTCCTTGTAATTAGTCCTTGAAGTTTGTTTGTCTTGATGTTATGTTTTGATTAAACGGTGATTAATAGATTCCCCAATTCGGTCAAATACCACCTGATGCGTGGATCGACCTTCGCGGTAAGGTCGAATTTTTTTTTCCAGGAAATTAGGGTTTCAAAACATGGGTTTTCAATGGACAAAACGCAGTCTTCTTTAGACAAAACGCAAGAATCTTGGGCAAACCTCAATGAGCAAAACGCAAAGCTCTAGTCAAACCGCAAGAGACAAATCGCAAGATGCAAAACACAATCTTCTTGGCAAACCGCAATGAGCAAAACGCAAGGCTCTAGGCAAAACGCAGCACTTGATCTTTAGCAAAACGCAGTGACTTTATGAGCAAAACGCAATGTGTCTTTGAGCAAAACGCAAGATTTCTTTGAGCAAAACGCAATGAGTTCTTTAGCAAAACGCAATGAGTTCTTTGAGCAAAACGCAATGAATTCTTTAGCAAAACGCAATGAATCTTTGAGCAAAACGCAACGAAATTTAAGCAAAACACAACAAGTATAAGAGTCACTTTCATAAGTCGTTTTCACATGGTACACTTTCTTGTCTTTATACACAAAACGCAGTCAAGAATTTTTCAAAACGCAATGACGAAAAAATCTTCAAACTAGCTCGATTTCACCCATTTAGCCACGAACTAAGCTACAGAACTACGAAGATAGATGTAAGAACTTGTTCTAGCCACGAAAGTACAAAGATTTTACAACTTAACCATGAAAATATAAATCAAACCATGGTTTTTCTTTGCGTTTTAGTTTGAACCAAGAAGAAAAACTAATAAGAAGCCATGAAATTTGTATTTAATCCACAAATCAAACACGAAACACCCGAGGCTCTTGATACCAAATGTCGGTTACCCGTAATCACTTCACTTCATTACTGGTTACACGAATTCAAGAAGAAAAAGAAGGAAATTAGAAGAAGTTTTAGAGAGAGAAACAAGAGAGAGAAAATAAAAGAGGAATGTTGAATTAACTTATAAGAGATTGTTTACAATATGGAGACCAACACCCTCTCCATTCATTAGAGAGGGGTATTTTTAGTTAAGACTAATAGCCTTGCTGCCTTTAGTAATTCTACGGGCCGGGCTCGGGTTTACTTAGGCTTTCGCCCGATACACGTGACCAGTTAGATTACCAAAATAAGGAGCCCGTTTCACCCGTCTAGCCTATTACAATGTATTATTAATTTAGTGAACCGAGACCTAATATAGTTATGGACCCGAATTCCATGTTCGACTCAATATTTTAGGCTAACAAAACTTATAAATCCTACTTTTATAAACTTAACTAAGAGATTTAAAGTGAGATTAAAGGACCAAAAGGCCTTTGACAGCACTAACTTAAGTTAGTGCTGTCTTGAACCAAACACCCCTTTAAAATTCTCAAATCCATTTTTAGCTTATAAAAATGAGAAATAGAGCTTAAATTCCTAATACCAGATATTAATTAGCTTATTAAAGACCTAATGAACATATTTCAACAATCAAATAAGCAAAAATAATAAGCTACTAGATTATGCTAATATTTTTGGTTTTTTTAACTATTTTGTATGAAAACTAAGATCTACACTATTAATTGCACACAATAAGCATAAAATCACAGAATAAGCAATTATTAAACTAAATTAAGCATACTTTAAGCAAGTAATAAGCAGATATAGCTAAATACAAAAATTAAGCTAAACTTGCAAAATGTAAAATGTTGAAAAATTACAGTGGTCCATAGAATATGTTGAAGATCCAAACTCTAACCTAACACCCCTAGGTCCAATTCTGACAGCTTATTTAACCCATACCAAACCAGATTTAGCTTATTAACAGCTTATTTCACCAATTCCTAAACCAAAACCAAAACTTCTTAAATTCAAAGCAATAAGCTCAGTTAAGCTTATATAAACTTGACTGAGTATAAGAGAGTATGAGAGCTTATAACAGCTTATTTAACCTTCATTTTAAATCAAATTTAAAGCATAAAAGTAGATTGCAAGGTAAATAATACAAATTTAAATGAATTTGTAATTTTATTAAACAAACTTGGAGTTACATTGCTTATACAAGGACATACAATTAATTGAAAGACAATGAGATTGAAATAAGCTGAAAATAAGAACTATACTACTCCTAAAGCTACTCCTACTCCTAGATAAGCTAGATTCTTTCTGTGAGTGAGGATGCCCTTATATTTATAGCAGGATAAGGAAGCTTTCAGGTCTCCAAGTTTGTTACACGCTCCTTTTAATCCACACCCTTCATTCCTTTCAATCATTGGCTCTCCATCTTCACTGTTGGATCAATATGTGATCACACGGATTGCCAGCGTGGCAATCTGTGTGTCAGAGGCTTGTGCTTCTTTACCAAAGGTTTTAGTGCAAATTTCTCTTCTCTTGTGTGTTTGTATGAAGCCTACGTGTCATTCCTTTTGGTATCTTGTCCAATGAGAGGCCTTGGTGACATTTTACTCTGCCAACTCATAACTTGGTACTCGAATCTTAGAGCCATGCTGTTAATTGCATTTTACCCCATGATTTTGATGTAGGGTAAAACAAAGAAGGAGATGAACAGTAAAAATGGGATTTCCCGCCCCTTTCTCTTTTTATATCTTTGTTTGACCCAGGGTTCTGGTATTTTGACTTGGGCCCGGGTATAAAAGGAATGGGCCATGGGCTTGGTTATAAGGAAGGGTAAATGGGTTAATGGTTTTGGTTTATAATAAGGAGATAACGACCATTATCTCTTAAGTATAAAAGAGATAACGATGTTAGGGTTTTAGGGTCTTTTATGTAATATGATTTAACTTTAAGGATTGATTTGGTATTTTTGAGGGTTTTGTCTTCTTGTAGTTGACCAATGTTGACCAAGGATTGACTATGTTGACCATTGATAGAAACTTCTGGCTCTTTTGCACTCTATCCCTCTATCCGTTCTCGTGTTCGTGTTTGTCAGTTTTTGACCGTTTTCTTGTGATTTTTGCATATTCGTACCTACACATCCACAAACAACAAAATACACAAATACAAGCATATTTTTGGACATTTTGATCATTTTAAGGGTCATTTTTGATATAGAAAGGATATGTGATTTTTCACATATCAATAGCCAAAAGCATAATGCTTTTAGCTTTTCTTTCTTTTTTCCTTTGTAATAGTGCTGAGCATGTCTATTGGAGGTACTCAGTTTCACAACACAATTATCATCTTATTGTTATTTCGTACAGTGGTTCTTCACATCATGATTACTTTGCACAAGCCTAATCTGTGTTTTGTGATGTATTGCTACATCTCATGCTCCAAAGGGTATATTCACCCTTCTTGAGCATAGGAAGTTTTATAGTTGATATCATTTAAGGAGATTCCACTAGTGCTATTTGTGGTGCAGGTTCTTCACCAGACATCTTGTATGTTAGGTAGAGTTCTAGATCTGGATGAGTTCTTCTTATTCAGAGTTTCTCAACAAGCCCTGATACCACTTGTGAGTCCCAATGAATAGATCTTCTTAGATTGTTAAGGATTAGTTAACTTGATGATGACTAAATCTAAACTATATGAGAAACTATGATTATGAATACTACAAGTTATGCGGAATCTAACTTGTAATACTAAGAAGAACAATGTAAACAAAACTTTGAATATATTGATTGCAAATATTCTGCCTAGGTTACAGAATAGCTAACTATGAATTGATATATTCTCTAACTATGCTGTAGGGTTCCTTTTATACACTAAGGAAAACCCTAATGGGCTTACAAAATGCGTCAAGTGATCATGCATATCTATTCCTAATAAAACTCATGCATATCACTTAAGCAGTACTAACTATTATACTAATAGTACTAACTATTATACTAACAGTACTAACTATACTGGCAGTACTAACAATGTACTGGCAGTACTAACTAACTATTACTAGTAGTACTAAGTGTAGAAGCTCTGAATCCCAACAAAACTTCACCTTACGCATACTTTTTTTTAAATTCAGCTAACAAGCATTTCAGAACAACTTTTGAACTAGCAGACTTGAGATTTTGCTAAAACAAACTTTAAAACTAAACAAAACTTATTATGATCTTATGAAAACTAATATTTAGACCTATTTTGAGCTTATAAAATCCATTTTGATAACTAAAAACAACCTATACTTGCTTTTACTATGTTAATGCTGCTTAACCCAAACACCCCTTTAAAACTAGAAATTCAAATCAAAAGCTAAAACAGACCTTAATAACCCTCAAATTATGAAAATAGATTAAGCTTTATGATTAATAAAGACAAATAAGCAAAAACCTTAGAAAAATAAGCACTGGAAAATAAGCTAAACTAATAAGCAGTTTTGACTTCTAAATGAACAGTTTGATGTAAAACTCAAATTAAACTAATTGTAATAATGTAAACTAGATACTTAAGATATAATAAGCTAACTTGAGATAGAATAAGCACATTGCAACAATAATAAGCACACAATAAGCAGTTTGATAAGCAGAATAAGAAATTAAGCTAAATAGAGAAAATAGATCATACCTTGTCCTTTGCTCAAAACAAGGACTTAAACTGCTCTAAAGAACTTAATCTACAACCTCTAGCTTATTTACTTAAGCTGGTAAAGTCCTATAAGCCCATCCATTTCTGGCTTATCATCCATACTTAAGCTTTTGATGACTTTTGAAGTGATTTAAGTGACAAAGCTTATTCAGTTAAGCTATAAGCAAGCTTAACTGAATATGTAACACCCCCAAATTGGGTCGCAGCGGAATATGGGTTTGAGGGTGGTACTTCATAGATCAATAACACAAGATATATATAAGAACGACCATTAAAAGTCGTTTAAAACCGATACATTGGATTTAGTAAATTGTTGGTTACAAAAGCCCGATGCTTCACTTGTTTACTTGTTCAAAATACAAAGATTCTTGCCCATAACAATTATACAAAATGTAATGCGACCAAATCTTTAATGCATGACATCCAAAACATAATCACCAATGTATCCCTTGCACCTCGTGCTTTATTGACCTCCTGAAAAACATTGCTTAAAACGTCAAAAATAATGTTGGTGAATTTATAGGTTTGTAAAATGTATAATGTAGGACCGCAAGATTTCCCCATGATAATGCAACAGATGCAAACATCATAAAATGTGATTACGTTTTCCTAAGCTCATGACACTGAAGCTCGACATGTATGAATTGCAATATAAATTGCCAACATTGCCCGTGATGATGTTCTAACCCGCAACATCCTATGTCCGACATGGTATACGTTCATTTATCCAGTGATAGCTAATCACCCAAATGGGGATGTCAATCCTAAATAGATCTATTTATAACATTCGCGCTCATAACAGTAATTGATAGTTCATGATTATGGGCTCAGATGGGTTATCGCTACTTAGGCAAACACGTAATCGTAATGCAAAATGTCCACTTGCATACAATTGTAAAACATGCATATGTTTCTCACCCCAAAACTTGTAAATCATTGTAAAATGTAAAACGTGGGGCTATGAACTCACCTTAAGTGAATGATAACAAATATATCACAGAAAATGCGTCACGATAATGACTGAATGCAACCTAATTAATTATAAGCCGTATGAGTACTAAGTACTTTGATTAACTAATACCATATATAATTCTATATAGCTACATCACGATCTAATCGTATTTGTGAAATCTTATTTATAAAGTAAAAATGTTTTTAAACATCTCTTTAGAAAAAACGGCGTAACTTTATCGTTTTAAGTCCATTTCTTACGTTTCTTATGTCCACGCTTTCGTATTAAGACGAGTTATCAAAATATTATATTTTCATATTTTCAACCTACTGGTGAATAGTGTTTTTACTGTTCATATACTTTTATAAAATTAATCATCATAAACTCTTAAACGTCGTATTTTATTCGTTTTAACTCCGGTTTTAGTGATTCTTTCGAGCATGTCTTCGTAATTAAAAGTTATATCAAATTAATGATGTTTTCAAAATATATATATCTGATGTGAACAGTAACGTTTATAAAATTATTTTTATAAAAGTATTTATTATCGTAAACTTGCGTAATTCATAACTCCTTCGTTATTAATCATAAAATTATGATTCATAATGTTTTGGAATCCTAAAAATATGTACTATCTGAAAAAAATAACCATTTGTATATATCAGAAGTTAAAAGTGAATGGTTTTTATAAAATTTCTTTTATAAACGCGTTTATTATCGTATAACTTGTAAATTACGTATCTCCTTCGTTATAAATCGGTTTTTCGAGTTTCTTACCTTTTTGGAATCCTCATGACATGTAGTATTTTCTAAAAATATAAAATAAATACCTTATATTCGAATTTTAAACAGAAGGTTTTGGTCATTTTGTAAAAATATGTTTAAAACTTGATTTTGTACCTTTTTAGTTTAGCCACTTTGTTACAAGTCCATTATAACACTTAATATCACATGTCTTACATAATTAGGGTTCTTAGTCCATCATTTGTCCAAATATTGTCCAAGAATCACAAGATCCATAAGTCTACGCACCTATTTGTTCATGAACTTTTATAAATACACTTTTTAGGTAACTAGTTTATATAAGCTTTTATACATAAACCACACTTATATAATGTACATACTTCCATTCTCACATGTTCCTACCAACAATATAGCACATGACAAAGTATATCATACCATGATCATAAGTAAAAATTCCATTTTTCATGTAAATAAGTTTCCTAGATGGTGATTAACTACATAGCCATTATATACACATAAAATCATGAATGTAAAGAGATTAAGGTTTTTAGGTAACCTTAGTATGATGTAGGATGATGAAAAATATGATCTAAACCCTTGTTTAGCAAACAAACCCTAGCTTTCAACACCTTGAAAACCCTAAATCTATGTAAACCCTAATTTCCAAACCTTTCTTGCTTTAACACTTGTAAACCCCAAATCAAACCTTCTAAACACCTTAGGATATCTTAGATATGTTGTAGGTATGCTTGTATGTGTTGTAAATTAATTTGTATGAATTATTTGGTGGAGTTTGGGGTTGGTCATGGGTTTTGGAGAGACCAAGAGAGGATATGTATTATTTTTCACTTAGCAAATGAGATGTGTGTATGTTATCTTGCTAGTTGTTACCTTTATATATTATTAGGACTAGTCAAGGACAAAAGGAGGGTTTCTAGGAAAGTCTTGGTCCATTTCACTATTAGGGCTAGTAAGATGGAGCTCTTGGTTCCTTAAGAGTGATATCATCCCATGAAAACAAGGAGAGTATTTTGAACTAGTAATATCTTTGGTTTTCTCATCCTATATCCGGCCATATATACATATAGATAATGAAGTTTTGTAATTTTTTGAGTATTGGGTACAATTGTATGTATTTGTTGAAGCGTAGATAAGTTTTGGTGGTTCCGGGTATGTCTAAACATATTTTATCGCGAAACGTAAACACTTTACGTAACCAATAAAAATAAAATGTGCTAAGTTAATAATTATTAACACTTGCTTGATGTAAATGTTTAATTGTTTGATGCCCGTTTACATTGAACGATAATTTTTAGCTTACGCGATTTAACTGAACGATTTCAATTTAAAAGCAAACGCGTACAATAGTGAATTTATTGACGATGTATAATGACCCTAAAACACGGGGTGTTATAGTCTTCCCCTATTAAATGAGCCTTGTCCTCAAGGCTTAAGACGCGACACTTGATGACGGTGCGGTCTTTGTGAAGAGGTGTTGATATTTCTTTCGGAATTGGTCTTCACGTTCCCATGTAAACTCAGAACCTCTCCTAGAGTTCCATCGAACCTTGACAATTGGAATACGGATTTGTTTCAACCGTTTAACTTCATGATCCATGATTTTGACTGGTTCCTCGACAAAATGAAGCTTGTTATCAATGTGTAGTCCATCCAACAGAACGGCTAATGGTTCGTCGATATAGCACTTCTTCAAGTTGGATACAGGAAACGTATTGTGAACCCTGCTTAGCTCTTGAGGAAGTTCAAGCTTGTAAGAAATGGCTCCAACCTTTTCCAACACTTTGAAAGGTCCAACATATCTAGGGTTTAGCTTCCCCCGTTTGCCAAAACGTACTACTCCTTTCTAAGGAGAACCCTTAAGCATAACTTTATCTCTAATTTGAAACTCCATTGGCTTACGCTTTAAATCGGTGTAACTCTTTTGTCAATCATGAGCGGCTTGCATTAATTGCTTGATCTGGAAGATCTTCTCAGTTGTTTCCTGAACTATTTCTAGACTAGTGAGTTAAACTTGTCCAACCTCGGCCCAACAAACAGGTGAACGACACTTTTGACCGTAAAATGCTTCAAATGATGCAGCCTTGATGTTAGCGTGATAACTGTTGTTATATGAACACTCAACCAATGGCAAATTTTTAACCTAACCATTTCTAAACTCAATCACACACGCACATAGCATGTCCTCAAGAGTTTGGATAGTCCTCTCACTTTATCTATCAGTCTGCGGGATATATGCAGTGCTCATATCTAAATTTGTACCTAAGGCCCTCTTAAGTGACCTTCAGAAATTTGATGCGAATATAGGTCACGATCACAGATGATTGAAACAGGTATTCCATTCCTTGTGACTACCTCTTTTAGGTACATTCTTGCCAATATTTCCAGGGGATAAGTTTCCCTCATTGGTAGGAAAATAGCAGACTTGGTAAGTCGGTCGACAATCACCCAAATGGTGTCATAACCTTATGATGACCTAGGAAGCTTTATGATAAAATCTATGGTGATATTATCCCACTTTCAGTATCTCGGGTTGCACCAACAAACCTGATGGTCTTTGGTGTTCAGCCTTGACCTTAGCATGCATCAGACATTTACTAACATAGGTGGCGATGATGGATTTCATATTGGGCCACCAATATAGATTCTTCATGTCATGATACATCTTGTCAGAACCTGAATGGATAGAATATTTGGACTTGTGGGACTCGTGCATGATCACGGTCCTCAAATCACCATAACATGGAAACCAACTCCTGCCATTTAAGCATAGAGTTCCATCCACGCGAGGTTCTAACTTTTTCGTTCTAAGTTTCTCCGGATCCTTTGAATTTTTAATCAACATACCTCCAACATCTTCGTTCTTGATGTTCTCTGGCTTTCGTGCTTCAGTCTGAGCATTCAAGATTTGTTTAGGAAGATCTAAGCCAATAGTCATGACTAAGGCTCGAACCCGTAATGGTTGATCTCGTTCTTTCCTGCTCAAGGCGTCGGCAACGACATTTGCTTTCCTCGGGTGATAACGAATCTTGCAATCGTAATCACTCAGCAATTTTAACCAATGATGTTGCCTCATGTTCAATTCCTTCTGATCAAGGATGTGTTGAAGAATTTTGTGATCAGTGAACACGGTACACTTTGTCTCGTACAGATAGTGCCTCTAAATCTTTAGAGCGAACACTACTGCTCCAAGTTCCAAATCATGAGTCATATAGTTCTTCTCATGAATTTTCAATTGGCGTAATGCATAAGCAATCACCTTCTCTCTTTGCATCAACACAGCGCCCAAACCTTTGATTGAAGCATCACAGTATGCGATAAAATCTTTGCTTCCTTCAGCCAGGATTGGTGCACCACACAACTTCTGCTTCAATAGTTGAAAAGGTGCTTCTTGTTTATCACCCTAAACAAACTTGACCTTCTTCTGAATAAGCTTGGTCATTGATTTGGCAATCTTTGAAAATCCTTCGATGAATCTCCGATGATACCCAGCAAGACTAAAAATTATGGAATTTCCGTTGTGTTTAGGAGATGCCCAATCTTTAATGGATTCGATCTTGGTGGGGTCCATGTGAATGCCTTGACTATCAATCACGTGACTAAGGGTACTGTACTTTAGGGGATACAATTTTACATTAGAAAAATTGGCATACAACCTCCTACTTATTAAGCAATTCATAAGATTAACTTAGGTGTCCTTAGTGCTCTTTCTTGCTATTTCGAAATATCAGATATCATCAATAAAAGTCAATCTTGACATTTATACAGAGATGGTTTGCACTCGTTCATGAGGTCCATAAATACGGCAGGTGCGTTAGTCAAATGAAATGGCATAACTTGGAATTTATAATGTCCATATCGAGTTCTGAAAGCAGTCTTCGGTATGTCTTCTGCATGTACCCTCAATTGATGATATCTCGTCAAGATCTGAATGCCGTCTTCGGGATATCTTTTTCTCGTACTTGAAGTTGATGATAACCAGATTGTAGGTCTATCTTGGAATAAACACTAGATCCATGTAGTTGATCAAAAAATCGTCGATCCTTGGGAGTGGATAACGATTCTTCACCGTCAGCTTGTTTAATTCCCGATAGTCGATGCACATTCGAAATGATCGATCCTTCTTCTTGACAAACAAGACCGGTGCTCCCCAGGGTGAGGAACTAGGTCTTATGAAGCCTTTGTCAGGAAGTTCTTTCAGTTGTTCCGACAACTCTTTCATTTCGGACAACGCTAACCGATAAGGCGCCCGTGCTACAAGTGCAGCACCAGGTACTAAATCGATTCGAAACTCTAATTGTCGAGTTGGTGGAAGACCTGGCAAGTCTTTGAGAAATACTTTAGGAAAATCCCGAACGATTGGTACGTCCTCAAGTCGCTTCTCCTTCGACTTATCTTCACTATCCTTCGTGGTAACATGTGCTAAAAAGATAGGACATCCTTTTAGTATGTACTTCTGTGTTTTAGTGCACGAGATGATGTTCAATCGAGTCTCGTTTCCCCGGTTGATTCCGTCACCACGAATAATCAGCGTCTCATTTCCGAATGGAACATGAACGATCTTCTCATCACAAATAATGACAGCATGGTACTTTGCCAACTAATCCATACCGATTACAATGTCAAAACTACCAAGTTCTACAAGCATTAAGTCTATGTTGAATGGGTGATTTAAGAGGTTAAATGTACAACCCTGAATGATAGTGTTTAACCCAATTATTCTCCCATCGGCTAGTTCGACATCGTAAAATTGATCTAATGCAGTTGGTGTGATATCCATTTAGGAGCTAAATGCAGTAGACACAAAACTCCTATCGGCACCAGTATCAAATAAGATAGAAGTATAGCGGCTGTTTAGAAGGAATGTACCTGTGACGACGTTGGAGTCTGGGTTTGTCCCCGCATTGCCTACCGCATACACTTTTGCTGGAGCATTGCCACCTCCAACTAGGTTTCCTCGGTTGTTATTCTTCAGCTTTGGACATTCTCTCTTAAAATGTCCCTGGGAACCACATTCATAACAAATAGCTTTCCGACCTGCCCCAGTACCCCTCTGATTGTTACTAGTATTAGCATTTGCAGGAGTCCTACAGTTACGGGCCAGATGGCCAACTCTGTTGCACTTGTGGCATTTGGGAGTACGTGGACCGTCGTAGTGGTAATTGCATTTAGGATACAGTGGTTTGGATCCTCCGTAATGTTTCTTCTCACCAGACCCTACCGTGTATGCCCGTGCCACATTTTGCCTTTTTGGAGGTTGCTGCTGGTTTTGATTGTTTCGAGAAGTGTCATCAAACTTTCTTTTGTTGTCAGCCTGACATTCAGCAAAGGTGCTGATTTTCTTATCCATTAGCTCAGTTGCCATTTCAATTGCGTCTTGCATTGTCTTAGGCTTTGATGCTACTACACTTCCGTGGATCATGTCGGGCAAACCACCGACATATCTCTCAATCTTATCAGACTCCTCAGGAAACATCCTAACACACATCAATGCCAGTTCCTGGAAACGTTGATTGTAGCTTATCACGTCGGTACCTTTTACCTTCAAATTCCATAACTCAACCTCGAGCTTCTTCATCTCGCCTCTCAGGCAGTACTTGTTAGTCATCTTCTTTTTCAGGTCTATCCAAGTCATTGCATACGCAACATCATGACCAACAGTCCTAATGTGGGAGTTTCACCATGTTAGAGCACCTGCAAGAAGAGTGCAAGTGGAAAACTTGATTTGGTTTTCCACAGAGCAGTTGCTTATGCTGAACACAGTTTCCATTTTCTCAGACCATTGAATCAATTCGACAACTCCTTCCGTGCCTTTGAAATTTAGAGGTTGGCACTTTATAAAGTCTGGAAAAGTGTACTCTCTAGCAACTCGTTCAGTCCGTCTAACACCCATTCCTGAATTATGGTTGTCATCGCCATTCGTGTTTCTGTCAGCATCACGTGCTGCTAATGCAGCAGTAACGCCTTGGTTGATCATTGCCTTAAGCTGGGCATTGGTGACAGAGGTGGTGATGAGAGTTGTTGTTGTGGCTGGTGTTGACCTCGTGATTCTTTTTGGGGCCATTTTCTTCAAAATCACAAGAAAATATAATCCCCGTTAGATTTCATAAAATCATAACCATGACATGACATATACACAATAAGTAAAGTGAGATCACAACACACAGTGAAATGTACAACTGAATTGAAATTAACAATGATGTAGCTAAATCGACATTCATTCATAATAAATTCGATTGCAGACATGACATAATACCACCATTCCATATATAATCTGGAAAACATACATGATTGGTTCAGATACAAAATGATCACTACGACTAGGTTACAAAATGGAAATAAACCACCTAAAGCCTTACTAGCCGGGAGTTACCCGTAATACTTAGTAGGCTATATATAAAATAGCTAGCCATAACAAGATCTACGAACTGCTACCGGCCTCCTCCAGTGCATCGGGTTGTGTTGGACCTTCAGCGGGTCCCTGCTGTCTTTGAAATGCTGTCATCCGGGTCTGTAGTGTCTTCAGCAGTTTTAGTGCCTCAATGAACTGTGTCTGTCTCCTGCGGTCCACTGGCCGCAACTCTCCGATCTCTGACTGTTGTGCTAACACCTGAGTACGCAATGCCATATTCTCTGAACGTGCAATGTCATGGACTTTTATAATTTTATTTTTATAACTTTAGTTATCGTAAACTCGTAAACGTCGTATCTTATTCGTTTTAACTCTGATTTTAGTGATTCTTTCGAGTACGTCTTCGTAATTAAAAGTTCTATCAAATTAATGATGTTTTCAAAATAAAAATTCCTGATCTGAACAGTAACTTTTATAAATTTATTTTTATAAAAGTATTTATTATCGTAAACTTGCGTAATTCATAACTCCTTACTCTGTCTCATCATCCTGGTGGTCCCCTGGGCATGTCCTCAAGCATCCTCATCCCCAAGCAATACCGTAATCTCCATAACAAACCTCTCTCTCTGGATTATGCCTAATCTCCTTATCCAAAGTGGCAACGTAACCATAGTCTGCCTTAAAACCTCCAGTCGGTCTAGCAGCAGGAGCAGACGAGTTCTCTTCGACCTCGTACCTAGGACCAAGAGCAATATATAACCTCTTCCGAGGTGGTAAGCAAACCTCGGGCCTGTCCGCTCCATGGTTAGTAGAGGGTAGCAGCAAAGATGGTGATGATGTAGGTGCTGGTATAGGTAGGAGTGGTGGTGTCCCTGATGGAGGTGTACCTAATGGTGGTGGATGTGAAGTGAGATGGAGCCCTCGTCTCACAACCAGATAAAGCATCTCAATATCCCAATGGGATGAGTATGGAACCAGGCAGGTGTGGTGGTGGTGATACTGTGAGTGGTAAAGATGGTATCTGTAGTAGTGTGGAGAGAGATAATGAGGTATTTGGAGATGGTGGCGAGTACATACAGGCAAGTATCTACACCTCTGCCTTAAGGACCAAAAGGTGAAGGTGGCTACTCTCGTTAGACATCCAAGTATAGACACGGTGTACAGGTGGGAGTACGAAGTCGTCTGAGCTGGGTCTCTCCTCCTCGTCCTCATCCTCCTTAATATCATCATCATCATCCTCGTCATCATCGGACGACTCATCATCATCCCATCGTCCACGTCCTCAATCAAGTTCGGCAGATAATCAACGGGGTCCCCTCCTCAGATCCCTCCCTCAGTATCAAGACTGCAAAGTATCTTGGGTGATCGGTAGTGGGTGAGACATGAAGCAGGCAGAACTGCACCTCACTGGAAGTACCTTTACCTCCGGTGGCATAAAATCTGGGTTAAAACAAGCTCCGAAACAAATCTGGTGAATGGTAGGTACTCAATCCCAGCACATAATCAGGAGATGTTGGTGCATGTAAAGCCAACAACGTATGCATATGGGTCCTCTAGCATCATGGGCAGTCCATCGACTCCCGGTGATTATATGTCTGACAAACCCTCAAATGGACTGGATACCGCCGTGTATGTGACTGTGGAATCCTCTGAATCCGACATGACAAAATCTGAAAATCAGAAGTAGCTTATATAAGTATTATTATAAGATTCTTATAGTTATATACATTGTATTTAATAACATGTATATCAATCATGAATGCATCTAGTCTAATCAACTAATGCAACAACTAGTGTATGTATGTCCCATGAAAACTCTCCTTTGATGAATGCATGTTTGAAAACGGTTATAGTCTATCAAAAATATTGAAGCTGGTTTCTCTATAAACTTTGGCTCTTGATACCAATCTGTAACACCCGCCCCAAATTGGGGATCGCAGGCGGAATATGAGTAGAGGGGTGGTACTATCAAATATCAATATCACAATAATATATATACGAATTACCATTAAAAGTTGTTTAAAACCAATACATTAGATTATAAATTGTTGGTTACAAAAGCCAAAGCTTTACCTTGTTGTTCAAAATACAAAAGATTCCTAGCCCATAACAATTATACAAAAGTAATGCGACCAAATCTTTAATGCATGACATCCCAAAACATAACCACCAATGTATCCCTTGCACCTCGTGCCTTATTGAAAAAGGAAGTCCTACAGTTGGAACAGATGATACAGATTGAAAAGGAGAACAATTAACCATCACTATGAGAAAAACATTTCTTAAAAATGTTAACATTAATGTTGGTGAATTCCATATGTGTTGTAAAATGTAATAATGTAGGGCACGCACGATTCCCCATGATAATGCAACAGATGCAAACATCATAAAATGTAATTACGATTTCCTAAGCTCATGACACAGAAGCTCGACATTATGAAAGCAATATAGTTAACATTCCCGTGATGATGTTCTAACACCCAACATCCTATGTCCGACATGTTAAACTGTTGGGAATTATATTTTGAATTGATAAGACAAAACACGAATGAAACAAGATGGAAACAAAAGAACCAAAGTCGTCATTGTGGGATTCTTTACCCAAAGATGTAGAAAGAAAATAAAGAATTTGGTCACAAAAAGAGATAAAGAATGAAGAATAAAGATTTGGTAAACTTATTAATATCTTTTAGAATAGTTTCCATGTAAAAGCCTTGATCCAAGATTAGGTCAAAAAGAGAAAAAGATGAGAACAAAGATTTGGTTCAACTCATTAATATCTTTTAAATAGTTTCCATGTAAAGCCCTTGGACTCTATGCAATAAAATGGATTTATAAGTTGTAGTGGTGCTAGGGCATATTGTTTAAGTATCCAGACAAGTGTGTGTTCTCAATGAGATCTACTAACAACAAATGTGTGTGGTACACGTTAAGTTAATTAGCAAAGTGAGATAGTTAGTAATTGTGTTATAGACATCTATGTATTAGTTAGTTTATAGCCTCAAGGATCATTTGATCCTTGTGGGATATAATGAATAAAGAAAACCTTGAAGTTAAACTCGATTTCTGTTTTATTATTCTTGTTCAAGTTATATAATCCAATTGTTACTATATCCTAGATGAGTCTTAATAACGATCTAAGGGGTCATAAAGATCTCCACAATTGGTATCAGAGCCTCGTGGCTCTCGATATCTAGGATTGTTCAAGGTTTTTGTTGGTGTCGACTTTTTGAAGAAAAGATGTGTCAAAGTTTCTGTCCAGGAAGGTTTTTGGTTTAAATGTTCCTAAAAGTTTCAAAGGCTCGTATTTTGGATTATTTGTTCGAATTGGTTACGAAGAAGGTTGTTTATGACCTATTTGAAGTTGAAGTGGAATTATTTGGGTTTGTGTATATTATACCTTTTAGTGATAGGTAAATTTCTCGTGCTTATAACGTTGTACGAAGACTTGACAAATCTAGCAAAGGTTGTGTTTTTTCTTATGGTGCTCAATGCTCACAATGCTATCACATTAGATATGTGTCTCATAGAATGAGTGATTTTTCAGAGATTGTGATCTACTTATAGTTGGTCTTGTAGAGTTCGACGTCCGCGTGAGTAAAAAAGATTATTAAGACACACGTTTTAGGTGTTCTACTTCGCATCCAAGTTTGTTATACTTAAATTTTTTCATCAGCAATTATTACATAGAGCCTACGAGAATTGAAGATTCGAAAAATTGATAACATATGGGTTTACATGGGAACTTCATTTTATAATGTTTTAACCATTTTATCATGCTACATCGAGTGAAGTTTTTGTTGTGCTACTACTATTCATTATTACTACACTGCTAGTTGTGAGTGTCCTACTACTCAAAGTTTATTTTCTTAAGGTGCTTAATGGTGGGTTAATTTGAGTAGATAAAGGCTTTGATTTTATAAGTGTAATATTGGTTTCGTGTTGTGAATGATCAAAGTTGCATACTTTAGTCGCCCTATTTGATATTACAAAAAAGGGGAAGAAGATTGGATGATTTGCAACTTGTAGATCCTTGGTAGCTTAAGGGGAAGTTTTCATTCGTATATTAACTTCAGGAAGTTTGTGCTTATTTGGTTTTGTCATTATCAACTAGGGGAAGATTGTTGGGAATTATATTTGAGTTGATAAGACAAAACACGAATGAAACAAGATGGAAACAAAAGGACCAAAGTCGTCATTGTGGGATTCTACAAGATGTAGAAGAAAATAAAGATTTGGTCAAAAAGAGATAAAAGATGAAGAGATAAAGATTTGGTCCAAACTCATTAATATCTTTTAAATATTTCCATGGTAAAGCCTTGACCAAGATTTGGTCAAAAAGAGATAAAGATTAAGAGATAGAAGATTTGACAAACCCTCATTAATATCTTTTTAATAGTTTCCATGTAAAGGCTTTGACTCCTTATGCTATTAAAAAAATAGGTCCCTAGGCCTATTGGTCTTAAGTATCCAGAAAAGTGTGTTCTCAAGAGAGTCGACTAAAACAAAATCGTGTGGTGTAACACGTTTATTTAGGTTAGCCTAGTTAATAGTTAGTAGATGTGTTTATAGACATCTATTGATTAGTTAGTTATATCCTCAAGGATCATTTGACTTGGGTATAAATAATAAAGAAAACCTGAAGTAACTCTGAAATCTGATTTTATTAATTCCGCTGTGCAAGTTTATTAATCATTGTTATTATATCCTAGATTAGTCTTAATAAACGATCGGAATGGGTCCAAAGAACTCCACATAAACTTCGTTTGTCCCAGTGATAGCCATCACACCCGAACGGGGATGTCAAATCCCAAATAATCTATTTATAACATTCTGTGCTCACAACAGCTAATTGACAGTTCATGAATTATGACTCAGACGGGATAATCGCTACTTAGCAAACACATAATCGTAATTGCAAAATAATCCTCTTCTTGCGTCTAATTGTAAAACATGCATATGTTTCTCACCCTAAAACTTGTAAATCATTGTAAAATGTAAAACGTGGGGCTATGAACTCACCTTGAGTGAATGATAACAAATATATCACAGAAAATATGTCACGATAATGACCGAATGCAACCTAATTAATTATAGGCCGTATGAGTACTAAGTACTTTGATTAACTAATATCATATATAATTCTGTATAGCTACATCACAATCTAATCGTATTTATGAAATCATATTTATAAAGTAAAAACATTTATAAATATCTCTTTAGTAAAAACGGCGTAAATTTATCGTTTTAAGTCCGTTTCTTATGTTTTTTATGTCCACGCTTTCGTATTAAGATGAGTTATCAAAATATTACATTTTCATATTTTCAACCTACTGGTGAACAGTACTTTTTACTGTTCATATACTTTTATAAAATTAGTCATCGTAAACTCGTAAACGTCGTATTTTATTCGTTTTAAATCCATTTTTAGTGATTCTTTCGAGCACGTCTTTGTAATTAAAAGTTCTATCAAATTAATGATGTTTTCAAAATATATATATCAGGTTGAAACAGTACTTTTATAAAAGTATTTATTGCCGTAAACTTGCGTAATTCATAACTCCTTCGTTATTGATCATAAAATTATGATTCTTAATGTTTTGGAATCCTAAAAATATGTACTATCTAAGAAAAATAACCATTTATATATATCAGAAGTTAAAAGTGAATGGTTTTTATAAAATTTCTTTTATAAACGCGTTTATTATCGTATAACTTGTAAATTACGTATCTCCTTTGTTATATATCGGTTTTTTGAGTTTCTTACCTTTTTTGAATCCTCGTGACATGTAGTATTTTATAAAATATAAAATAAATACCTTATATTCGAATTTTAAACAGAAGGTTTTGGTCATTTTATAAAAAATATGTTTAAAACTTAATTTTGTACCTTTTTAGTTTAGCCACTTTGTTAAAAGTCCATTATAACACTTAATATCACATGTCTTACATAATATAGTGGGTTCCTTGTACCATCATTTGTCCAAATATTATCCAAGAATCACAAGATCCATAAGTCTACACACCTATTTGTTCATGAACTTTTGTAAATACACTTTTTAGGTAACTAGTTTATATAAGCTTTTATACATAAACCACACTTTTATACTGTACATACATCCATATCTCCCAGTACCTACCAACAAAAAGCACATGAAAAAGTATATTATACCATGATCACAAGTAAAAATCTATTTTTTCATGTAAATAAGTTTCCTAGAATGGTGTTAACTACATAGCCATTATTACAACATAAAATCATGAATGTAAAGAGATAAGGTTTTTAGGTAAACCTAGTATGAGTAGATGATGAACAATTTGAATCTAAACCCTTGTTTAGCAAACAACACCCTAAATCCATGTAAACCCTAATTTCCAAACCTTTCTTGCTTTAACACTTGTAAACCCCAAATCAAACCTTCTAAACACCTTAGGATATCTTAGATATGTTGTAGGAATGCTTGTATGTGTTGTAAATAAAGTTGTATGAATTATTTGGTGGAGTTTGGGGTTGGTCATGGGTTTTGGAGAGACCAAGAGAGGATATGTGTTATTTTTCACTTAGCTCCAAATAGAGTGTGTGTGTTATCTTGCTAGTTGTTACCTTTATATATTATTAGGACTAGTCAAAGACACAAGGAGGGTTTCTAGGAAAGTCTTGGTCCATTTCACTATTAGGGCTAGTAAGATGGAGCTCTTGGTTCCCTAAGAGTGATATCATCCCATGAATAAAGGTATAACTTGTAATGTGTAGTTGCTAATTGGTTTCTTTTATGTACAATATGACTAACAATGCTAACATGGGTGAAGTTTTATAAAACTTTTAGTATTAGGTATAAAAATGGGTATTTGTTGAAGCGTAGATAAGTTTTGGTGGTTCCGGGTATGCCTAAATGTATTTTATCGCGAAACGTAAACACTTTACGTAACCAATAAAAATAAAATGTGCAAAGTATAATAATTATCCTCTAAATAATTATCTAACACTTGCTTGACGTAAACATTTAATTGTTTGATGCCCGTTTACGTTGAATGAAAATTTTTAACTTACGCGATTTAACTTAACGATTAAAATTAAAAGCAAACGCGTACAAGACTAAAAATAATTAGTGAAATATTTGACGTCGTACAATGACCTAAAACACGGGGTGTTATAATCTACACCGTAGGCATTTCCAATAACATTCAGTATTCATATGTATTTATCGAGGGACAAAAAGACTATATTAAGGGGTGTTTCTTTTTCCCTTGTTACCACTTAATGAGTGGGCCCAATCTCTTATTTCATCTTAATGAGTAGAGCCACAAAAATCTCACTCTCTCAAATAAGTGGCTCATAACTGATACTTCCAAATCACTTAATTTAGTAAACATCGGAGTTGAAGCAAGAAAATGAGAAGTAGGTCGAGGAAAATGAGTTTATCATGATTGTGAATTTACGATTGGTTGGCGTAATTATTGTTTGTACCTTGTAGTCCGTATAGTCCTCTTTGACCCGGTGGTCTGTTTGTAGTTTGTATGGTCCTCTACAACCCGATGGTAACATGTAAATATTAGTGACCTGAAATTTATGAATTTTGTTTTTAAGAATGATATTAAAAAATGCAAAAATTTTCGCAGTAACCAATTGGAAATCGTGTTATCTAGGAATGACCCTGACAATTTTTTTTTCAAAATGACCATTTGAATCGCGTGTGATGTCGCGCGATTTACTTTTGCACACGTGTCACCGTATTATTGGTTCGTGAGATTAATTAAAAAATGTGGATCGCGCGAGGTAGTACGCGATTTACATGTAATTATTATTTTTTTTGTTTTTTTTCCAAGTCTGATGAGGTATAAATTTAGGGTTTAGGGTATACCATGTTTTGTTTATTGAAATTAAAGATCTCGGGTATTTTTGCGTACGTATTTGGATACTCAAATGTTTTATTTAAAATAGTTTATTTGGTTATCTGTGTAGTCTTTGATGAGCTCTACTTAATGAATAAAAATTTACTAAAATTAGTTTTAATATGCATAAGATACGATGGTGCAAAGTGCGTCAGTTGTTCATTTTGTTAAAATAAATTGAAAAAATTTTAAACCTATATTTTTGCAATTATAAATGTTGGAATTGAAAGCATAAAAGTTAACGGTAGTCATTAAAGAGCATTACAACATGAGAATCACCAGATCTCTAGTGGAGTACATGGCCAACCTTATTTAGATGATATGAAAACATAAAAACAACAACACACAACGACATACATGGTTAGCAAACTGGTGTTAAGCAATAATGTTTTTACATGTTTCTGTAGTTCGTCATCAACTGTCGTTTTTCTTCCATGCTTCTTAGCAACTCATCCCTGATGCCTTTCAATTTTATACACTTTTTCATGTCGGCCCCTGTCATGCATCCTAGTGCATACTTGTCGTAATCGATAAGTGGGTGATCGTGCAATACCATCAGATTGTTAATTTCTACCCTACGATCTGTAAACCTATCAGCAAAGCGATGCATCAAGGCTAACATTTGTTCCTCCAAAATAGCTTCTTCATCAATTCCTTTTCGCTCCCTTATTCCTAAATTCTCTAAGGGTTTTATTATTATTATTGGTGACAAATAAATTATGTCTTTATTAATATAAAGTAAACCCGGTTTAGACCATAATTAGTTTGAAATCCTTTCCTAAAGAGACGATATGGTAAGAATAAGGTCCACATTAAGGTTCTAATTTCGCATGATTTAGGGTCTATCCTTTTTATTTCATCCGAAACAACTCAACTACGAGTCCAGAGACAGAGGCTTTATTTAGATAACCCCGGAGTCGAAATTTGGCTTTATTATTATTATTATTGCAACATTATTATCCCTCGGTCCTTTAAACAACTGCCACATCGGTATGCGAGCCGACCATGGTCCAGGAGTCTTATTTCGACCAGGAGATCCTTGACCTTTTTGAAAACTGCCACATTGGTATGCGAGCCGACCATGGTCCAGAAAACTTTTATCAGTCTCGGATTTTTATTATTATTATTATTATTATTATTATTATTATTATTACCTCCACCCTTTAAACGACTGCCACATCGGTATGCGAGCCGACCATGGTCTAGTGGTTTTATTTCGGCTTTGGTTTATTACATAATTATTATTATTATAGCCAAATTTTAAGTCATGTGGTCTTTTAACTACCTAGACAACGGTAGTGAGCCGTCAGGAATCGGTAGCCTATTTCCCTATAACACTGACAAAACCTCGATGTGTACCTTAAAGGGGTCTGTACGTAAATCTAATGCATAATCCTAATATAAAGGGGTCTCTACGTAAATCTAAAGTCGTTTATTAATTATGCTAATAGATAAACGTTAGTCAATAAGATCTAGGATATTGGATTACCATATATAAGCATGCTAAGGATTAAAGCTCGAGTGAACGATGGACAAAACAACGAGCACGAGAGTCTTTATAATCCGGGGCAATCCTGAACATAAAACACAAGCCACGAAACACAAGAAAGGAAGAGGCGAGCCTCCTCACGTCACACTTATTAGAAAATAGAAAAAGAAGATAGAAACACGGGTTGCCTCCCGAGAAGCGCTTGTTTTTGTTAACCGAGTCTCGAGCCTAACTCGACCTCGAATTTAGTGGTCCATAGGGAAGTTTTGAGATCCGGGACAACCATAGGTGGTATGTCCCTTCCAAAATAATGTTTGAGTCCATGACCGTTCACCTTGAAGTTTGGTCCGTTGGTTTGAGATAACTCGATGGTACCATAAGGGAAAACTTGAGTAACGGTGAACGGTCCGGTCCAACGGGTTTTGAGCTTGCCTGAGAAAATCTTTAATTGAGAATTGAAGAGAAGAACTCGATCACCAATGTTGAAAACGCGGTTCTTAATCTTGGAGTCATGAATCTTCTTCGTTTTCTCTTTGTAAATTAAAGAGTTCTCGTAGGCTTGATCCCGAAGTTCATTTAATTCATTCATTTGAACTTTCTGGTGATCACCTGCGGACTTGAGATCAAAATTGCAATGCTTCAAGGCCCAATAGTCCTTATGTTCAAGCTCGATAGGAAGATGACAAGCCTTTCCGTACACAAGCTTATAAGGAGTGCACCCGATAGGTGTTTTGAATGCGGTACGGAAGGCCCATAAAGCATCATCTAACTTATCGGACCATGAAGCTCGATTTTTGCCTACGGTCCTTTCCAAGATACGTTTAGAAGATTCCATTGGTGATGGCGTCGCGAATAAGCCTTGACGCCGTCGCGACGATTTCTCTACATATATTAAACCAAATTTAGGGTTTTAGTGTGTAACTTTGTATAACTTTTGGGAGCCGAACCCTAAGTATTTTGTTAGCTTTTAGGCTGACTTTAGGGCCTCAAAACCCTATTGTAACTGACCTTAATCCATGTTTTAATCAAGTAAGATCGTCTATCTTTAATCATTCAATATGTCTATGTGTTGATTGATTGATTTATGTTCTTGCTTTATCTTTAACATGTTAGGCTAAACCCTCATTTGTATTTTGCATGAAAGTTATTGTAGATCCTTTTACTGTTGCTTCTTGTGATGAATGTGCGCGTTAGGCTTTAAAAAACTAGCCATAAGATATTAAATTGGCATAGACGTCTAGGGAAACGCGAGAAGTGTAGAAAGGATACCATCGGTAACAGTCTTCATACTACCTTACCCCTTATATGGTTGATCCCTCTTAAGATATTTCAATTGCATTTAATATACTCTTAGGGGCCTTGTAATAGTCTTCATACTACCTTACTTATGCGTTGCCTTAAAGGAATATTAAGTAGACGGCGGGTTCGTGTAATTCGTTCATGACTTAGGAAATACTTACACAGATCATCACGAGTGTGACAAGGTAACATGATTAGGAGAAGCAATCTAATGAGTAATGCATGATTAAGCAAATACATCATTTTATCATAAAGTTATCACCGATAGTTTAGATTATAATTAGTTTATTAATTAGTTAAACAAACCAACCTCTCGAACCATTGATTTACTTACTTTCTATAAAACATAAAAATACAAAAATAA